>JAEIFU010003784.1:0-24115 GCA_018904235.1 Lordiphosa stackelbergi | reverse complement strand
TAAAATTTATAACTTTTAAAATTTTATGTTTCCTATCATTAGATTACGAAAAATTGTATATCCAAGAACTAATTTCATATAATGAATTGAATAAATTTTTTGATTCACTTTGCTTGTTTTCTTTGCTCAGTTACTTTTCCTTATTTTATCATTTATATCATTCCCCTGTATAAAGCAAATTGAGAACGAATTTAGCACGATTTCAAGAACAAATATCTTGAATATTCAACGATCAAACGAATTATTTAGTTCAAAGACCTTTTCTACTTTTTTATTGTATATCGAGAGTTGACTTTGATCTGCTGATACTTACAGAGAGGAGTTACCTGAAATGACTTTTAAAAGTTTCTCTACTCCAAGTCCGGCTTTAATTCTAACTTTAATTCTTACGGCATTTTATATTCTTTCTCATGACATTAGCTTTTCTTGTCCTGCCGCACCTTTTTCAACTTTCTCCTTCACTTGCTCTGTCTTGCCCTCATCCTGGCATCTTATGGCCCTCCAATAAAATTCGATTTCTCTCTTTCGGGTCGTTCGATTTGCCCTTAACTGACATCCACACACACACACACACACCCCGAAAGAAACAGCAGGAAAAGGTCTTTTACCATCAAATGTAACTGCACTGTAATTTACATAATTTTCTATTCATTACATAATTCTGTCAATTTTCAATACATTATAATTTGTTAAAAGAAAAGTAAGGCACACAGAGAGGGAGAGAGGGCAACCCTCGAAGAGAAAAAAATATGCAAAACAGAATAGAACGAACGCAGGAAAAAAATGGGCTCTTATTTGTAATTTGTTTTCGGCTTAAAAAGATTATTTTATGGTGAAAACAACCCGAGGACAAGTTGTTCAATTTTGTATGCGCAATATGTTTGGAAAACTGAGGCAGAAATTAACACAGCACAGAGCAAGGAGATGCGACCGGTGAGATAAATAGTAAACAAAACCCGAAAACCAACCACAAAATCCAAACCAAATCACGTAGCCATTATAAATGCAAATCAAGTGTCAATATTCCAAAAGGATTTTCATTTATGGGAAATTTTTGCAAAACGCATGAAAGTGTTTTTCTTTGCCGGCAAAGATTTGCGAAAATCAGCAAAAACAAACAATGGGCCGAGAGGAAAGTGAATTTGGCGAATTGAGTGAAATCAATGGGAATCCCAAATGTCAACTTGAATTGCCATTTTTCTAACATCTGGCCGGGCATACTGATGAGTGAACGTAGGCGTATTATTTAACTTGTGCAAATCTTTCCCGAAAATGATGAAAAGCCTCGGTTCATTAAAAGCCCTGCCAAGTTTATCGCCAACTGGGGAGCAATAAGCAAAAGTTTTCCGTTTTTTTTGCCCGTTTTCCTTCCACTTATCACAACCTGCCATCGTCATCGTTTTTCATATTCAAATATTCTTGTTCCATTTGCTGTAATTAATCATCTCGAAGGAGAACCAGCCAAAAAAAAATGTCTCTCGAGATAATGTCAACATAAATTGTTTCGGCAATTTTCTACAAATTTTTTTGGTGCATTATTTATGAAGGTTTTTCTTACCATGTGAATTAAAAGCTGAAGGCTGGAGGAAATTAACCTTCTTTTGAGAGTGAGAGTGGGCGTGGGTTGAGGGCAGGAGGGGGTTCAGGGCATTCAATTTGATGTGTTGACTTTGGCCTGTGGCCAAAGCGGGTGTTGGTCCTTGGACGCTGTGAATGCGGCATTTAATGAGCCTGTCAGCAGTGATGTCTGTCCGCCCGAATGAGTCCTTAAACGTTCACATGTGTGTGTGTGTGTGTGTTTGAGTTTGTGCACTTCCCCTTTATTATTTTGGGCTGGTCAGTTTAATCACAAAGTTTAATGAATGGATTAGGGGTGGGCCACTGTGACTGTGGGAGGATTTAGTTTACCTGCTCTCCATTCGCTTAAAATTAACATAATCCCAAATCTCGCCTTTCCTCCAACATTTTCTTCCCTTGTCAATATGTCACACTTAACCTTGTGCCTGCTCTCTAAAAATTATGCAAATTTAATTTTCAGTACACTTCCGTTTTGCCACGCGAACAACGAGCGTCTGCCCACCCGACCACGCCCAGTTTTCTCCAAAGGCAAGTAACCATATTTTTTTCATAATTATGGTTCCTTAAGGTTGGTTGCTTAAATCGAATTAGAGTTTTTTTCATTGCTCCCCTCAGCATATAAACATAATTTTGTTTTCATTGTTTGATGGATCATATTTTGTGGTGGTTGATTGATCAGAGCATACTTTTGGGAGAAAAGAAATATGCCAATTTGGCATTGGCCCAGAATTAAAGTAACTGAGAGTTGGTGTTTTAAAATAACAATTAGATTGCGATCACACACAGTATCAGGTTGCCCTATGGTTACCTAGCAAACAATTTCAGACCAAAATACACGTTTTGTAAGCTTTATAAGCGAAAAATGTTTTGTCTCTTTAACCTTTATTAACTCCGGTTGTCAGTACCGAAAAATAAACAAATGTATGGGTTATTTTCAGTTATCTCCATTAGTAAAAATTTCGATACACGTAAGTTTTTCCGATGAACAAATAAAAGTAGGTAAAGATTTTAGTTAGCTATGTTGCCTCTTTCTCGTTCTGCATCTTTCCCTTTATTTGTTATGCAAATTTGTTTGTATGAAAAAGTAAGTATTCACACATATTTTTGTTGTTTGTGCGATCGCCTTTTTCAAGTTACTCTCTTCCCCTGAATGTGAATGAAAAAGAAAGCCTTAAACTTGCTTATTTATGTAACACATATGTACATACATACTACATGCGTATATGAGTGAGATAAACATATGTTTTTGGCCCATTCTTTTTTTTTTTAGTGTGCCTTTATGCTTGGCTTTTTATTGCCCTTTTATTGAATAAATGAGATTCCAAATAGAGTCGTCTTTCAAAGTGATATTTTGTACCAATAACCGTAACCGTAACCGTAGTCGAAACAGAATAGGTTTAAAAACTGTTACCCATATCCCACAACCGTAATATAACCGTAAACGAAGAGAGACTAAGCACGAAATTTCACTTGGTCTCTGAAACGACATGCGCAAATCGCTTACAATAGCAAATGTTTTGTAAATGTCGGAGGCCTCCATAACAAAAACGCTTACAAAAGCAATCTACCGTAAGCTTGACTTTCAAACTGCTTGCTAAATTGCAGGCTGGGTAGGTGACAGTTGCTGCCATACATGTGTGAACAAGTGCACTGCCAGTTGACTGTTGTCATTTATGTTTACAGAGATAATGTTATAATTTCCATGTATTCTACTCAGTTTGAATAGGCTGCCAGATTACTGACACAAAATAAGTCTGGTAACCCTGCCAATCTGTCTGAACGCACCCCTAACTCGTGAGACTATAGTTTGTCAATTCTGAGTTGTTTTGTATTTCAAATTAACATTGAATCAAGATAGATCCTATGTTACAGAAAAATCAGAATTAATAATGCCAATTTGAGCCGAAGTTCAAATTTATGATCGACTAAACTAGCCAGCATCCAGTGTAATATCAGTAATAAATGGAAAGATGAGGAGGGTTAAGATTTTGGTTAGCTGCACTCACTCCTTCTCGTTCGTTTCCTCTTATTTTTGTGGCCGTCAGCATAGTGTGGTACTTATGCATGTAAAATGTTCATTGTGCATACATAAAATTTACTTCAGAGCCGGGCATGCATAACTCAGTGTCAGAGGGAGAGAGGGCATTTTTTTTTCGTCTCTCCATTTGGCTTGCACAGGTCTAGACCAGAGCCAGCAAGCCATAGCTACCAGGGTCCGAAGTCACTCATGTTTTTATGTAAACGCGAGCCGAACTTATGTGAACACTGAATTGTATGAAAGTTGTACGCTGTAGTCTCTCTTGCTCACTAACACAAGCACACTTCTCTGTCCTCTGCATTATCCCGGCACTGATTTAAGTGTTTATCGAAATTTACTAGTAGAGAAAAACCGAAATTAACCCGTATATCTGTTTCATTTTTCGGTTGTAATAACTGTTAGGGCTAATAAAACTATAGGGTTACGGTTATAAAAAAATTTTTTCGGCTACGGTTTCGGTTACAAATTTTAAAGTGTTTTTAGCGGTTATGGTTACGGTTTCGGTTACGGTTTTAATCTCTGAATGATTTACACAATCAATTAGTTTGTAGAATCCAGATTTTTAGCTATCGTATTTATTCTGTTGAACAAACAGGGAATTCACCAGTAGATCAAAATGAGATATGTTGAATTTTTGGATACAACCATATTGTGTAATTTTAAGATACATTCAAGCACCTTTTCAGAGAAGAGCACTATAGGGATACCTATAGCTACCTACAAGCTTCACATAAAAAAAAAAAAATTAAAAAAAAATAAAATATATAATTTTATTCTTTAATAATCTAAAAAAAAGAAATGAATAAATGGAAGCATTTTTTGATAATGTTCAATATTTCATTAAAGTGTGTTGTTTCGTGTTGTCCCAAACAGAGAATACTTAACCAAAAGTGCAATTCTTCTGTGGAGTAAAAAAACTTGGTGTTTGTGCTTTTGTAATGTATGTAAAAATAAAGAAGAAAGAGTATATAAAAGATAATAGTTAACCTCTTTGCGGCTTTTGCGGTGCTTTAAACTTGAAGATGAGCTTGAGCTGTGTCATGCAACGGTGCTGGTCGTATGGATGGCAACTCTTCGCTCCTACAAACTGGATATTTGGCCAACTAAGGGAATTTACGATTAAAATTTTACTATAAATTACTAGAAATTAATTTTTAATTTAAATTTTAACTTTTTATTCAACTTTGTAAACATTAAAAACACATATTGCTATATATGGTTGTGGGGGGTGATATGGGTACATTAACTTAAAATTTGAAATAATATAAATTAGAATGTTGTAACTATCAAAACATACCAAGTTTCAGCTCGATATCTACAATCAGTAGACATCCACTATTATTGTTAAGGCACACATTGGGGGGGTGTTAAAACTTTTAACTTAAATAAAATTTTTATAATATATAGATTCTATATGTAATTTAACTCTGGTTCAAAGACTTAAACTATTTGTTATTGAATTTTCTGGTCAAATTTTTTTTTAAAACAAAATTATAAAAATCATTCCGATTCTTAAAATAAATTAAAGTTAGACTATCTAGTTTTTATTCATCTGCATAATGCTGTGCACAGTTTCGATACGGTTTATTGCTTACGATCACAAAAGATAGTTAAGTATGCTTCCCTCATTAAAGTAGCAAGTAAAATACATTGCGATTCTAAATAGTTTACAATAATTGTTATATTTTCGTTAAAAAAAAAGTAAAACTCAGGTTTCTTTCAAGGTCACATTTGCGCATTTTCTTTACTATTGACTATCGTATGGGTACACTCTATTTGTAATAAGTAACACAAAAGTAAATAACTTACAGCCTGCAGGCATTTAACATTTGCTAACAGACACTTAACAGTTGTGGTTTGTGTCTCCGCTAAACACTCCACAGACGGAGACAGACTTATATCCCTTACAATGCTACAGAGAAGCATGACTATATGTGCCACCCCCAAAGTGTTAGAAGAGGTAGACTACAGTTGGAAACGAAGGGGAAATGTGCTTTATATACTTGAATGCATTCCAATTGGCTTATTTGCTTACATAGATCCAAACAGACGGCGGGGGTCGCCCCAACTCTTGGCGCACCTTTTGGTATGGGTCAGTATCGAGTTGAGTGTACACGTTGGATGCGTTTCACTTTGCGCAAATCCATCATCGTCAGCAGACGTACACAAGAATTTAAACAGACAGACGACAAAATACTTCAATCAAATTTTGAACCAAAACTTAAAGGGATTTAAGTAGAAACCGTGTGTGGTCTGTAATTTGCTACCCCACTTAAAGTGCTTTTTTATGCCTCAAAGAGGGTTGAGATTCATAGTTTATTTATGAGTGTCGATAATCCCCCCCTTCACCCGTCTTTTTTGAGGGGTGTGACTAATATATTGGATTATTTTGAGGCCAAAACCTTTTGGAGTGTTGCAAGTTTTGGTTTTATTGATTCGGTTTGTTGGATTCGGATGTGGTTGAAGATCTGAATTGTACGCTAGTCCGTACTGGTTCATGAATGTACAAATTCACACCATCCTTCGCCTCTATATAAGAGGCATCCATACTGCCCTTCGAACGTTCGATTTGCAATGGTTCCTTATTGTAACCAATTGACTGGCGTTCCCTGAAAATGCTGTCACGTCTGGAGCTGCCACTTAAAGTGGATTTATTCGAGGCTCTTGGAATCCTGGGTTCCTGGCTGGAGTCGACTTGGTCCAGCGGTGTGGTATTGGCGAGACTCATGGACTGATCTGGATTTACCAGCAACTGGGATGCCGATCGTGCTTCACGCAATTCCACTTGTTTCTTGGCACTCGATCTTCGGGAGTTCACCATTTGGCCACAATTTACTTGCCCTTAGGCAACTGCTGCTTGATTGCCCTCAAACCATTGCGCTTCTCAGCAATTTTTTTTTTTTTTTTTTGCAACAACTCGAATTTTTTTATAGTATTTTAAATTTAACTCATTTCAATTTTGAAGGAGAGAGCAATGGGATTATAGGTTTCAATAAAAAGCGACATACTAAACGAGGGTGAATCAGTAAGTATCAGTGTTAGCCATGAAGACGCAAGTTTTACCTTAATATCTTTTCGACCATGTCGTGGTGGAACATATCTTGGTCAAATAGAGTCTAGTCTCTTTTAACTTGGTTTCGCATTTGTTAAATTTTTGACTTTTCGTACTCCCCGGAAAATTTCTTTATTCCTTCTTACAAGCTTATACAGATTATTCCTTTCGTACACCTTAAAATTGTGACTCATTTAAATCAAAGAACTTTCTTAACTCTTCCCTTGGGTATTCTGGGGTCTCATTAAAAAAAAAAAAACAATAAATGTACTGTGTAATTTAAACTCTACTTTTATTTTTCTTTTTCAACGGTAGAAAGCCTTTTGGGTTTCTGAAGAATTTTGCATTTTTCGCTTGTGACTAAAAAAATAAAAAAAAAAAAAATTCTCGATATTTACATGAAAGAGTGCTGGAAAACGGCTTTATATTTATATTTTTAGTGATATTTTTCGGGGATTTTTTTTATAGCCTTCGGTCACCCTGTTGCGGTAACTGTTTCTTGTGATCTGGTCATGTAGAGCAAAATATTTAAAAGTTATTTTATTAAAGTTGATGCACAGAAAAGGCCGTGCAATAAAAAACAAGGACCAGTGGAAACTCAACAAATATAAGAGCGAATATTACCTAAATCCAACAAATTGCCATGTGTTGTATAATTTGGATACACTTGCAGACATGACAAAAAATCGAACTTTTTTGCTTTTTTTACCACTATTTGAAAACGCGAGATGCAATTAGAGTTTAGAGTATCAGATTTTCAGCAGAATTCATTAAGCTTTCATTCTACATACTTGATTTTGTTGTATTTTATGCTTTCGAGGGTCGAAACTAAAATTTTCGGGGTGTTGTATAATTTTGCCAAAGAGTGTATATGAAATAAAAAATAAATATCTTTTGTTAGTGTGTGTGCTGTCAAGTCGTTTAGGAATTCCCAAACAATTATGGCAATTATGAAGTAAGAGTCGTTGGGGCCAGTATATGTAGGCACAGGTCACTAATGATTTGGTAGAGATAACAATGAAACAGCTGTATGACCAACTAGCCTCCTTTGCGGTGTGTTGTGTTCCTGCTTTTTGATCTTATCTTTTGCTAATTTAACATTAAATATATTTATATTTAGGTTTATAGGTTTATTGAGGCGATATTTGTAAGTCAAAATATTGTTAGTAAAAGTATAAATGAAAACATTGTCGTGACTAGTGCTATAATTTAAAAGGTCAAACCTTGATGCACTGGGATAAAAAACCAAATAAAACTAAACTAAACTATATTTTTTTGCGCAGTCTGATTGTAGTTCTTATTACGCGTCAAATGACGCCTTAATTACCTGTTCATTGTTAAGATCCGGGCTTTTATTGAAAAATATCGAAAATACCGATAATATCGATGATTTTGACACCAAAATATTTATATCGAAATGATACTTTTTCAGTATTGCCAAAAATATCGATATATACAGGGTTGCCCATATTCGACGGACCCATCTGGCAACGCCATAACTTTTGACAGAGATGTCAGATCGCTTAATGACATACCGCGTTTGAAGCGTCAGTCCAAGCAGATTTTTACCATGGAACAATACACGCCACGCGAGCGCTCTGAAATAGTTGAAATTTACATTCAACAGAACAAGTCAATTGTGAAAACTCAACGTGCTTTTAAAAAATAAAAAATTAAGCCCATTTCACATTGAATGGGACCGTAAATAAGCAAAATTGCCGTATTTACGCCACTGAAAATCCTCAGGAGATTCAAGAAGTGCCTCTTCATGACGAAAAAGTCACAGTTTGGTGCGGCGTTAGTGCGAAAACGGTCATTGGGCCGTTTCTCCAAAATGAAAATGGCCATGCTGTTACCATCAACCAGGAGCGTTATCGCGACATGATGACCAATTTTTGTGATGCCAATTATTCGTCGAAAGCGTATGAGGCGTACTGGTTTCAACAAGACGGCGCTCCACCGCACACAAGTCGCATAACAATCGATTTTCTGAAGAAATTGTTTCCGGGCCGTTTGATGTCGAAAAGTGGTGATTTGGACTGGCCACCGCGTTCGCCCGATTTGACGCCGCCTGACTTCTTCTTTGCGTGAATTAACCAAGACCGTAGAATGAGCTCAAGGACAACATTCGTGAAGAAAATAGCCGCTATTCCGGCCGAAATGTTGGCGAAATCGATGGAAAATGCTAGAGGAAAAGGGCACAATACGCCATCAACGACAGAGGCGGCCATTTGAGAGATATCATATTCAAAATATGATTATTTTAAAAAAACTATATAACCCCTTTCACCCCCAATCTTTGATAAATATCAGCCCCCAAAAATACCGAAAAAATAAATGCTCCAAAAAATGATCAAAAACGCCTTAAACTATGAAGGAAAGTTTGAAAAACGGGGGGCGAAAACGATCTATGACCCGTTTTCTTGTCAAAAGACTGATGCGTCAGAGCAAGAAGGATCCCTTCAAGCCTGCTACACAGGTTTAAAAAGGAGCTTGAAATAAATGCTACCACTTTTCAGCGCGACACACATTACTAAGCGTAAGAAGTTGGCCAGGGATCATGCAAATTGAACATCCCTACAATGGAGGAATATTCTATGGTCATGTTTGTCATGTGGGTATATTTGTTATACGTCCAAAGAACACAGAACACTACGAAAACCATTAAGCATGGAAGGTGTAGTGTAATGGTAAGGGCCTGCATCTTCTACTATGGAGTAGGTCCAATACATTGGATAAAAATTATCATGGATTAGAATGTTATTCCCAATAAAGGACACTGCACTAAATATTAAATGATAAATATAGATTTAGTATTATTAGTTCAAAATTGTTAACTTATGAATTCGTTACTTATTGGCCATTTTTTTAAATTTTAAATCCATTTTTGGAAAAGTTGTGCTATTATTCTTTTTCGCCTAAATTTATCAATTTCAATAAAGTTCCTTAAATAACTTAAAAACGTTAAAAAAGATGATTTTTTATATTCCCAGGATTGTAAGAGTCTTCCATTCCACACATTGCTCTGTTCACATTGTCTTGTGAGGCTTGTGCCAAGACAGCAAACATAGTTTCAATCGGTGAAGTAGGTCAGAGCAGTTTTGCGTCGCTTTGCACACCAATACATTCTCATTTTTTGGCCTCATTCTTGTTGACAAACCCTGATTTGGAATGTATGTCTCTATGTGTAGGGCTCAGCAACAAAATTAATTCTCTCCGCTCTCGCTACACAATAAGAATAAAAAGAACATATTTACCTTTAAGTTCATGCATTTTGCTGAAGCCATGACATTTTTGTCGATTCTTGTGATTCCATTTCCATTACAATTAAAAAATAAATTTCTAGTGAATATTTCATGTTTTTTTTAATACTTTTTATTGTTTTAATTTTTATATAATTGAATTTGATCTGCATTTTCTTTTTACTGCCATGAAAGTTTTATAGAACGCACACAAGAATACAAACCTTAAGAATAGTTTACAATTTATTTTTCGCTTAACTTTTGTTTCATCATTTTCTTCTGTAGACAAAAACTCATAAATCATAACTAGGTCTAGGCTTATGTCCCGTGGGCTGCTATATGATTTTTTTTTGAAGGATTTTCCCGTTTTTTATTTTTCTCTCTCTCGATTTGATGTATGCAAAATTGTTGTTAAACTGTATCCTATTAATATAATAGACATAAAAATGATTATATAGAAGACGAAGAGGAATCTCTCTCCTCGTGGGTGTATAAATTGCGATGCATATAAAAATAGAAACTCTAATTCTCAACTTGTTTTAGTTCGTGCCCCCTCTGGCGGGGGCGGACCTGCGCTTCAGGTGTTTGCATTTGTTTTGTAGGTGGCTTTTAGCTTCTGTGTGCTTCGTTGCCGTTGCTCTCTCTCAATTGGGGGGTACCCGCTGCTGTGGTCCCAAACCCATTCACAGTTCGCATTTGTAGGCACTTTTTTTTTCAAATGTTTCATAAACCAAAAAAAAAGTGTTTAAACAAACGCAACGAAAAGTCTCGTCTTCTTATGTATTCTCTAGTAACTGGGGCTGTGTCATGTTCCTGTGCCGTGTTCGATATGTGGATTTCTTTCCGAATCTCATCATGGTTGTTGGCCTAAGTACAGTGGGCTCTCTGTTCATTGTTTTCCTCTCTACTTGCTAACTTGAGCTTAAACTTGTGTTTTTGTTTTTCCATTTAAAAAAAAACCACAAAACAAAAAAGTAACAAAAATATGCTTAGTATTAACGCTCACTATTTATATAGACATCTAAAAATGTACCAAGTGCCTCGTGGTTTCCATGCGAGAGCGCTCCGTGTGTTTCATCAAATAAAAAAAGAACTGCCTGCAGGCGTTTAAAAACGCGCCCAAAACGCGTCTCAAACGCGTGGTCAGCTGGCGCTGAGTGTGGGGCCGCGGCGGCAGTTGTGTGGTGGTCCGCTACTGGACCTTACCATTTTAAGGTTACATCAGTTAAATCTCTTAACATAACGTAATTTTACTTTAACTTTAAAAAAGTCGCTGGCAAACCGCGCTCAAAACGCTTCAAATTGGAGGCGGTCCGCGTATGTAGCGCAATTGTGGCGTAAAACTCATGGACAAGTTATTGAGATTGTCACAGCAATTGGGTTGCATCAGGCAGGCGGCACAGAAGAAGGTAAACAGAGCCAATTGCATGGGTACCGCAGCACGGGCAATGCGCCAGCCCCAGCCACGACGCTGAGACTTGGGATCAACGATGCTCTGGTCTTCATCATCAGAGTTATCCAGGTGATAGAGTAGGACAGTGTCATCGGAGGGATCATCATCACCACCACCATCGCCACTGGCTACGGAATGCACCAGATCCACTTCATCCAAATGCTGCTGCTGCTGCTCCTCTGGCTCTGCTGCGCTTTTCTTCAACGGACGCTTTTTCTGAGCGTTTTTACGTTTACCCGGGGACTGTGGCTTGGCGGGCTTGTCCACTCGGTTAGCTAGCTCCTTCTTGAGCTTGAGCTCACCATTGGCCACAATCAACTGTTGATTTTCCTTGGCCTCCAGCTGCTTCTGCTGATGTGAGGCCGCTGTTCTGACAATCAGATCCCGGCAAGTGTTTTGCAAATGTTTCAATTCCGCCTCTGCACTTTCCATACGTGCGGCTATGGAACGCATTGCTTCACTACCCGGAGCCAGAGCCAATTCCAGTTGCTTGGCCAGACGACGCAGTACACCCAGGCGACGTTCACGCTCGGATAGGCCACCATCAGAGGTGGCTCCACCATCGGAAATGCCTGAATCGGATAGCGAACCATTGGAAGCGGTAAATTTGGCTATGTGATAGATATGATTGGGATCCAGATGCTGTTGCACCGCCAGCAGTTGCTCTTGGCTGACATTCACCTTCTCGGACAGCAATTTAGCCACCAGTTTGACATTTTGTGCCAATTCCACGGGTGTGGCCTGACCCTTGTCCAAAGCGCCTTCAAGTCCTTTGAGTGTGCCACGATCTTGTCCCAAAGCCAAATGAAATTCACTTAGTCCAGATTCAAGTTGACGCCAGGCAATCAATGAATTGGTCAACATTTCCAGTTGGGAATTGATTCTGGCATCAGCCTCATCCCAAGCGCTGTACATATCGCTGACCTCATCCTTTAAATGTTTATGGAACTCCTGCTCCGCGGATTTCAAAGAGTTTAGATCCCAAGAGCCGGTGCCGGTGCCGGTGCCAGTGGAGGTGGTGGAAGCGGTTTCTAACTGATTGCCATTGCTGTCGGTGACTGTAATGGCCACCAGGGCAGCTTCCTGTTTCTCTGCTTGTAGTTGTTGTTCGGACTTCTGTAGTTGTTGTTGCTGATTCTGTTCCTCCAGGGCACTCTGTAGACGTCTCTCCTGACGGGCCAACCAACTATGCACGGAGGCATTCAAACGCAACATATTCGTGCGATAACTGGCCAATTGACTTTGCTCCGTCTGCAATAGAAAAAATGGGTTACAAACTGCTCCTTCAAATCCTGCTCCTTTGATTGTCTCACCTTCAAAGCCTCCACGGCTATTTGTATGGCTGGTTCTGTGTCCAGCAACTCGGGTGTGGGCTTATCACCCAGCCTTAGTAAAGTATGCTTCAATGCACTCATCTCTTGCTGCAGTTTGCGTGCTGCTGATGCATTCTCGCTCCAACCAAGCAAATCCTCCCAAGCGGCTAACAGATCTACAAAACAGAAAAAGAAGAGGAAACGCCAAACGGTAAATTTGAGAGTTAATAGTGCACGTCGTCGTCGGAGGGGAGAAGGCAATTTAATTTTCATTCAGCATTTCCATTTGCCATTTGGTTTGGACGAGGCCCTTTGCCAGGTAATGAATACCTTTCGCTTTTTTTTTTTTTTCTGGCAGCGAAAACTGCAACCCAAAAGTGAAACTTTTGTCCAGATAAAACTTATTTATGGGAGTTTAGGAAAAGGTTTATGTGGGAGCCGCCGCTTCAAATGTTTTAATTGAATAGGAAAAAGGTTTTTGGTAGTTGGTTTTTGTGGTTTGTTACTTTTTTGCTCCGCGCGTACGAAGAAATGGCATTGATATTCCATGACTGACTGTGACTGTAAGCAAGGTGGGTTGTGTGTGTGCATAGAAAAACTTGACACTTGGGCGGACTGGTTAGGAGAACAGTTTTTGTATTTTCCTATAAACATTTGCTAGTGAGTCAGAGCAAAGATATTAAATAACTAGATGGCGCATAACTGCAATAATGACGGGGAAACTTTTAATAGTGTGCGTAAAGTTACAAATAGGAATGTATGAGACATTATTAAGGCACTCCTGTCCCAAGTTCTATTCCTGTTTTGTGGTAAAGTGAAGGAGTTGGAAAAGTTCGTTTGGGCGTGTAGTTGAGCCGGAGTGTTTGGGAGCCAATTGTGTAGTCCCTAGTGTTCTTCTGTCCTAGTTTTGATTCTCCACAGCACTTCCCCAGGCAGCATTTTATGAAATTTCTGATCAAATTCGAGTCTTTTTCGATTCGCTCGATTTATTCGAATTCGAAATGCGCTCGTTTTCTGATCATAAATGATACTTTTGTCGGGAGAAAATGGTACTCTAGCCGCCACTCTTCATGAAGAGTCGTTTATAACCCGCTATTCTGAGCAGTTTCAACTCATTTTCGATTCATTTGCGAGTCTCTTTCCATTCGATTTTTAATGAATCGCATTTTGAACAAATTCATGAGTCATTTTCGAGACTTCCTTAAAGCGCACATGAAATTAGTTACTTTTTAGTTTAAAGTTGGTCACTTGTAGTTGGTGGGAAAAATGCGGCACCCATCTAATGCCGTCTTAACTAGGGTTGTCGAACGATATTTTTTTGTTGAATATTTTTGTTAGTTTCGGCCATAAGAAGGGAGGTATCTTCGCAAAAATATCGTGGAAATATCGTTGACGATATTTTTGACGATATTTTTTTGTTTTGGCCACAAAAAGGAAGTTTTTCGGGGCATTCTCTTGGATGTTAGTAATATCAGTAATACTTTTGGTATCAAAGATAATGCCCTCGAAAAAACCTCCCTTCTTATGACCGAAACTAACAAAAATACCCAACAAAAAATATCGAAAAAATATCGTTCGACAACCCTAGTCTTAACTAATTTGCAAATTTTTAGCGAATTTGGAAAATTATGAAAAAAAAAAAACAATACAAAAAAAATCCGATAAAAAACACCCAAGTTGCTCTCTAAAGGCAATGAATCATCGAAGTGATTCTTCTCAAAATGATCTTCCAAATGCTAGGTGGGTCTGTCAGAATGTCCAGCAGAGATCGCTGGCAACGCTGATCAGTTTCAATCGTCCGCTCTTTCCTTGCCTGGTCTAACTGAATGGCTAGAGTATTTGATTTGGTTCAGCACCGACACCGTGGTACGGACTAGATAGCTATGGATGACGTTGGACACTAAAGTTGTAATAGTAGCCTGCCTGTGAAAGCGAAATCATCCAACTTCCCCCCTTTGTCACACTAAATAGATGCCTGTAAAACGTTACACCAGTTCGGTAGACCTCAGAATAAGAGCTCTTTAGAGAATATACCTTATCGCTTTCCATTTTCGAACCATTGGAAGTCTCATAGCTCCACGGTTAACACCAAAATGCAATAGACTCTACCTACGGTGTGACTCTTCAACGTCAAAATACCACCAGAATTACCACATGTACAAACGGTCACACTGCACTATGATTTGCTTGCATTTGAATTTGGTTGATTGTTTTTTTTTTATATTCAGTGATATTTGGAGGATATGTGGAAAGCAGAAGTCATGGGCAATGAAACACTTTTACCATTGGTTTCAAATTACGCCAATCGATTGACCGACAAGTAGGTGTTTCAGGCTGTCAAGTTAACGGCGCCATGAGCTTTCCGACGCTCAGGAACGGAAATTTTAGTTTGTCTGAATTCGGCCCAGCGTTAGACCCCTGTCGGAATTTCACGAAAGCTTTCCGTCTGCAGTTGCCAGCCGTCGGAATTTAGTTTGTCTGAGTTCTAAGCTATAAACCGATGTTGATGCGAATGTGCCTAATTATTTGGAAAAAAGATCCAGATGCTACCATAGAAAACAAAAAGAGTTTTCTACTAAGAGCATTTTTTTGAATGACCGTACCTATGGCTTTTAGCGGTGAACGAGGACAAGACGAAGTACCTAGTGTCCTCGAAACAGAAGTACATGCGTCTTGGGCAATCTGTTGCAACTTTAAAGTTGTAGAGGACTTTGTCTACCTCGGAACGATGATAACCGGCGACAATAACATCAGCCTGGAAATCCGAAGAAGAATCACGCTCGCAAACCGATGCTATTACGGGCTCAGTAGGGAGTTCAAGAGCAGAGACCTCAAGCGAAGAACAACAATAGCGCTATACAAGTCGCTTATCATCCCAGTCCTGCAATACGGCGCAGAAGCATGGGCAATATCATCAGCGGATGAGGCGGCGATTGGCGTTTTCGAGCGAAAGTTTCTTCGCAGGATTTATGGACCTTTGAAAGTTGGCGAGGATTTTCGCATCCGAAAGAATGACGAATTGTATGAGCTCTATGGGGATACTAGTCTGGTCAAGCGCATAAAACAACAGCGGCTGCGCTGGCTGGGACATGTTACCCGTATGGATGAACAAGCTCCAGCAAAAATGGTCTACAAGAGGAATGCGAAAGAACTGGGACATGGCAAGGTGGGACGACCACCTCCAAGGTGGGACGACCAGGTGCGGAAAGACATTAGGAGCAATAAGCTCATAAATTAAGCTGCCATTACGCTCGTCACATAACTCTAAACCAGTGGTGCCCAAAATGCCAAAAGCCTATCCCATGGGATAGGAACTCATTCTATAGAGAGAGAGAAGAGAATACGTATGTTCTATAAATGGCACGCTCAGCGGCTTGCTCTTTCACGACGCTAGCATATGTCCTTTTCTTCTCTCCCTAGGCATTTGTTCGTTTGCTTGTTGCTCATGTTTGACATTTCGTGGTTCGCTGCTACGCCCACAAGCGCAAAGCTTGATAATGTGAGTTTGTGCACCACTGCTCTAAACAGTTGCTCTGAAGATAGTGTAATAGCTAACCAAATATCACTAAATATTCTATTATTAATTTAGAACCGGTTCTATTTGATAATAGTTTGTTTGGAGAATTTTGACAAGAGTAAAGACAGCTTAAGTTGAGATCTAGAGTTTATAAACTCGCACATGTTTCTTATTCTAACTAAAACTAAAAACTATATTTGCGAGCTTGTGTATTGCTAAGGGATACTTTTTTGTCGATGAGCCCCTGCGAGCACTTGTTGGCGAAAGACACAATTGTATTTAGCAGAGCTATAGCACAAAATAAAACAACAACATGACAGAGAAAAGAGGTAGCGTGAATGTTCATGAGGCTCGCTTGAGACTCACTTGAGGCTCGCTGGAAGCTCCCTTAAGACTCAATGGGAAGATTCGCATGATTTCTGGCTTGAGGCTAGCAAAAACAAACAGATTGATAAATTACCACTTGTTCTGTGTCACTAAAGATCAATTTGTGTGTGTTAAACAAGGACAACGAGCAGAAGCGAGACTAGTAAATGAGCGAAAGGAAATAAGATGCTCGTTATTTTAGTACAGAAAATGAGTGATTAACAGATAAAGAGAACTCGATACAAGAAGCAGTAAGCAACTATTGTGGATCCGGGGGAGTGATCCTAACCAAGCTTCGCTACAACACTTTTTTTGGCTGTCTATGCTTCCCCATATGCATTTTAAACATTAGTCCTCTCTAAGGTTTTAAATATCTAGAAGTGCAGATACCCATTTCTACTATTTAAATTGTTTTCTTTTAAGCTTCAAACAGAAAAGAAAGCTAAGAATATCCAAAGGATTTGGGACCCACAATAAATTCCAAGCATTGGAAGCGTTGACACCGGAAGTTGTGCGCCAACAAACCATCGAAGCAGCTAATTTCAATTAGCGATTACTATTTTATGACTGCCATTTTAACCTGCTAAAGGTGATGATCATCGACTAATAAAATTGCCAATCATGATCGCAGAAAAGAAATGAGAAACAAACAGTTTTAATTGCCGCAAGCTTTTGATGATGGCTTGAAGTGCGATTCTCTGCTGCAAGCGATCAATTTGAAATTGTGAGAGCGAATAACGTTTCAAAGAGTATATTTACATCTAAATGAACACTAAACATGACGCTTCATCTAGTTACTTGTATAGTCTTTAGTTAGAGCCTTCTACAAATACTTAAGATTGCAATAACACTCCTCGAATCGATTGACCAATCTCAAACTTACCACAAAAACTCTTCAACCACTTATGCAATATTGGTCCTTGCCTCCAGCTGTCGTCTTCAACTGACCAAATTCAACTAAAAATGCGAAACCAAGTTGAAGCCCGCAACAGGTGTAAGCTGGGTGGTAACTTTGTTTGCTTGTTAATTGAAATGCAATGCGTATGATTTGCACAAATTACTTTCACCCGATGCTAAGCCAAAAACACTATTTCATTGCAGTTTTCCAAGATTTTCGCTAAACCCAAAACGCACTTTTTGCCTTCAACTCGGACCGAACTTGTTGGCAGCCAAACTGAAACTGGTTGAGTGAACTTGTCTGCCTGCTGCACAAAAGCGCCACAGCAGGCAGCGGCCGCTTGTGGGCACACAGCGAGTCCAACCCACAACCCACAACAGCAACTCGAGCGCAACAAAATGATCGAGACTAAGTAGGTAGGTGCATGGTGAGGAGGGGGGTTATTTTTTTGTCACGAGCTCCCCCTAATGGATTTGTTTATTATGATGCTATTCGAGACGCGTCTACGCACTTTGGAAAATCAAAACCTGCCTGGATATGAATTACACAATTTTGTGTTCAGAGGACCCAAGGCTTGAAAGCCGATTTTCGCACCACTAAAATGTATGGGGCGGCACCTGCTTTTGAATTTAAGATGTTAAATAATCTTTGGCTAGATTAATATGGATGCCAGGCAGGCGGGTGCCAAGCCAAAGCGGTTATTGCAGCTAAAAGTGTACATAAATTTGATTAGCCATTAAAATAGATTGAGAGACTTTCACTTGGATAATTAATTGTACATAAACTGTGCACTTAAAGCAGCAGGAAAAGGAGGAACCATAATTAATAACCATAATTGAGCAGTAGGGAAACCAAGCGAAGCAACTCTGCATCCTAAAAAGTTTATACTCCACTCAACATTACTATAAAATTTCTTCATTTCTGCGCTGACATGCAAATAAACGTAAAAATTTTTTGATAAGATTTCACATATCGTCACGAAATTAAAAATAGCATTAAAAATAACAAACTAAAATATGCAAAAATGCAATTACAAAGAAAAAAAAAACAAAAACCGCAAGTGCCAAGCCCAAGGCCATTGACTTTAGCCAACAAAATGCAAACATTTTAGTTTGTTTTATTTGAACATGAGATTTACAGACATGGACATGAAAATAGCACAAATTGATGCAGCAAGACTGCTCCTGAAACTATCAGCAGTTAAGAGAAACACTCGGGGGAAAAACAATCAACAATTTTGTACTTCAATACTTGACTCTAAGACACAACTACTTAAAATCAGAGCTCGCAAAAAGTGGTCCCTATTTACAGCCCACTCTCAGACACGTTGAAAAATGAAACGAAATGATATTTCACCTCTAGTCTTTTCTCAACGTGCTCTTTGCTCAATCAACGATAAATTTGTTCGCCTACTTTAAGCATCTCTTTTTTTTCCCATCTTTTGGGTGGTAATCAAAAGGGAAGACAATGGTGTACTTAAGTGTTTTTCTTTTCATGATGTATTTGCTACAATAACAAATTTTAGTTACCTCTGTTATACCATCAACTGTGTTGGATAACTTTCTTTTGATTTCAAATATATTACATTTCGCCCTTAATTTCCTGCAAAATTTACAACCACTTTTTTCCTCAAAATTTATTGCAACATATATAAATTTACTGCGTCTTTTTTATTATGAAGTTGAGAGCGATTTAGCTTTCGAAATGTTTCAAACGCATAAGTACCAAAAGGTTGATTCATACAATTATTTCAGGGTGTCTGAGGTGGAAAGACCACCAAGGACAAACAAGAATTAACAAAATCCCAGTGGGATTTTCTTTCACAAACTCATTCCACACACAAAACATGGAAAGGCTCTAAAAAGGCACCAAAATTTTTCAACAAATCGGTTGCGGTGAATAACTCGCACCATTTCGATTACGGTTACACAATACGGGATTCTTGTACAGTTTAAAAAAGCATTAGGCCAATTTAAATGCCTTGACCGAAACCGAAATTCATTTTAATCCCTGCTTTGAAGGTACAATTGAAAGAAGAAATGAGCGCCGCAGGCAAATTTTTTTAAAAATCGCGCGTGGAAAAGAGTTTATAAGTGAGTATCCACAAATTGCTTGAACAATAAACATTGATAAACTTTGCCGGGATGTGTTGTGCAAATTTTAACATTTTGCCTTCAAGTAAAACATAATTGTCACAAATTGTCGCACCTGTCACTTATACCATTTATGTACATCAATTTGTATTTAGCCATCGGTTTGCTTTATGAAATGCAATTGCATTTAAGTTTTGTGGTTAAGTTGTTTAAAAAATGTCTTTTTTCTTTTTATTTGATCATTTTACGTTTGTAAAGTCGTCTTTTTAGGTACAAACCCTGGTCAGTTTGTTCGCTCGACGTGTTTCTGTGAGTGGTGCAAAACGGCAAGAGGTACTCGATTAAATTCTGTGTGAAACTGGGTAAAACTGCAACAGAGACGTTGATCAAGCAGGCTTATCCAGATGTTGCTTTAGCACGAAGTGGTGTGTTTCGGTGGAAGGTTTTGCAGGCGGGAAGAGCTGTGCTGGAAGACCTTCGACTCGACAAACACCGACAATGTGACTCGTGTCCAAAGTTTCGACTTCGACTAATTTCGTTTAATTGCACAGATGTTAAATTTACCAAAATCTGTGATTCATGACATTGTGACGGAGCATTTGAACATGCGCAAGGTGTGCGCGAAGATGGTGCCAAAAGTGAACTTGTAAAGTGACTTCTTGTGAACAGCTACATGACCAAGGCCGGCAACCCAACGCTTCCGCAGTCGCCCTACAGCCCAGATGTGGCCCCACCTCTGGTTTTTGCCTAAATGCCGATGAAAGGCAAGCATTTTGTGACGACAGAGGGGATGATCAAGCAGCATGTACCGCGGCTCTCAAGGCTATTCCGGAGAATGCCTTCCGTGACGCCTTCAATGCTTGGAAATCGCGCTGGCAGAGGGCTATTTTTGAAAGTTAGTAAAAATTGTAACGATTTGCTGTAGCATTAAATATAAATAACGACACTGACGAGGATCGCTCAAAAAAAAAAAAAAAAAAGACTTGAAAGGGTCGACCAGTCGTGGAACCACTTGACGTGCATTGTGTGGGAAACTACCCTTCAGACAACTCACTAGACCAAGTGAGTCAGTACAAATTCAAACTTACAACCGTGCTCACTAAAAGTGTATAATTCCATACATATAGTTTTAAGTCTATCCCTATTAAGCCCAATATACAAAATAAGTACAAAGTCTCTTGTTTTAAGCTTTTCCCTAATAGTTTCTTAAAGGAAGTCCTCAAAGCCGGATGCAAAGATTCCTTTGGATTTATAACTTAATTAACGAAAGACCAAGAAGGGTTCGTCCAGGTAATTCGTTAGCTAGGTATTTTAAATGTAGAATGCACTCAGTCCAAGAAACAGTACTGCTTTGCATAAGGAAAACATTTCTAGAACTGAAAATTTGAAAAATTCTTGATTTTAGAATGTTTTCTTTTTGTTCAATATTATCAAAAGTTTGTTTTGCAGCTCAAGAATGTTTGATACTTAATTAAAAAGAAAATCCAAGAAAAATCTTCCGATATAGTTCAAAAGCTTGAGCTCTGCTAGTATGGTTTCTCCGAGTGTAGTTTCTTACTGTAAGCATTTGTACTTTTGGTGCTATTTGTATGTCCATAGCTGTAAGCCCAAGTTGATGTTTTTCTTGCATAACCTATTCCAATTTTACTTCTCTTGAGCTCCTCCCCTTTTGCTCCTTTTTAGCTTACACCCAGCCTGGGCCCCTTGGCGTGACAAAGAGTCATAAATATATTCTATTCAATTCCATCAAGGGTGTGTATAGTGTAATACCTTGGCAGCTCCAGGTACGAATCTCTATTTCTTTTGCCCAAATATTTATTTAGATAAGCAAACAAAATAAGGCAGGTGAGGTAATCGTAAAGTGAGTTCAGTAGTTCTTTCCATTTGGTCAGTTGTGCTGACCTCAGGCTATCAAGACTCTGTTGAAAGCTCTTATAAAACAAGAGACTTAAAATATTTGCCAAAATAATCTTGCATAATTATGTGTGACTGTCTGTGTGTCTAACAATTATATACAATTAGCCAAGAATTCTTAACAATGTTGTTGAATATTTTTAGAAAAAGCATTAACATAGTAAAGGCAAATACTTCATTAAAATCTGTTATAAATTAACAAATTTGTGCCATGACAAATTTGTTCAACAACTGTTCATATTTCTGCTTGAATGGCATTTTAAAAAGGGAAATGTAGACAACGGAAACACGCTCTGGATACAGAAATTGCCATTATGATCCACAAAATTTAAAACAACAAAAAAGCCTACACCCCGACCTAGGCAGTTCATTGAACGAGTCGCCCAACCACTTAACCACAAAAGCCAACTGAAACTGTAAACCATTTGAAATCTAAACTCAATTCGATTTCATTTCGTTTGCAAATAAATAATATTAAAAACATTTCTAATGAATTCAAGGTCAAGACCCAAAACAATTTGCATTTATAATTAATGAAATTTTGATGACGCCACAGTTTCTGGCTAAAGCTGATGACCTAAGTAGAAGACAACAAATAGAACCGGTTCCGGTCTTTCTTATGATTGCATAAACAGCTCAGAGTCAGTCATTCAGTCAGCTCGTATAACATCAAAGCGAAATGCACACACACACACCACGCAGACAATTGACCATAAAAAGAGTTTAGTCCGAGGTACCGTTAATGAGTAGAGCCAAGCTGGGCATGAAATGGCATTACATAGGCGACAGTGGCCTCTGCTTCTAACCTTAATTAGTTGGCCATACAGTTGCAATGGTTGACTACAGGCCACTTAAGCGTTGCATGATGGGGAACAAGTGCCTGCGGTAAGTGGGTCAAATGTGTGTGTGTCTGGCAAATCAAACAACGAAAACAAAGAATGAAAAATGAAGCAAGAAGTTCAAGAGGAGCAGTAAGTGAAGAAGCAACTGCATAGTTGAGACATCTCATAAAAAAAGAGCATTTTGCAACTCATTGACCGTGTTTACCAGCACGCTTCGATGGCAAATAAATCAAATTCGACTGTTGTGGTGAACGAATGTGATGTGCAATCTTTGATTGATAAGTTTTGAGATTGTGATGGAAAAAAACAAAAAATTAAAGCTTTGTTACTTTAATTACCATATTTGTATGGATGCTGTTTGATGCATGCTGGTGAACACTGCCATTTCCTGTTCCTTCCCATTAGGAAACTCCAAAATAAAATTTAAAAAGAGGAATATCAAATGTTCTATCTATGCATTCTGGTGTCTTTGGTACTATTCTAAAGCTCTTAAGTGAAGTGCTGGGATTTGTGCTTGATATCAAATTGTGTGTGGCACTTGATCATAAACAGAACTCATGGCCTCTCGACTCGGTTCATAAGCAAAAGATTTAAAAGATCTGCCTCGGCTTAATGATTGGGTTCAAAAAATTTTAGAAATTATTGTACGATTTTATAAAGACAAGCTATGCTATGCTTTGCTCACTAGTGACACTTGCTTTAAGCTCAGTTCTTTGAAGTCAATTCTGTGAACCGGTTCGCAAGCGGTTAACAAGTGGTTCAGAGTTCGTAATAGTGTGTTTGATAATTTTCCGGATCAATACAGGTTCTGAAATAAAGTGAACTGGTTGAAAAGTGCTAAAAAATGTGTGCTATAAATGTATAGAACTTGAAATTTGGTTACAATATTGCTTATATGGAGTAACACATTTTTTGGATCAGAACCGCTTTGAATCTAGAGTGAAGCGGTTCAGAGCCAATTCAATTTTAATTTTTTTTGAGGGATGTCGAGCGATATACAAAATAAAAAAAATTCACAAAAATATCGATATTTTGTGAACGATATTTTGTTTTTGTGTTTGTCTCTTCTTATGGCGAAACTAACAAAAATACCCAACAAAAAAATTAAAATAAATATCGATATCGATATTTCGACAACCCGAATTTTTTCTCATTTAAAGCGATTCCGATCCAGTTTAAGCCGGTTCAGAAGCGCTTCAGATCCCTATATCAAAAATTGTTGGAGTTAAGAACTGGAAGTTCTTTACCAGATTAAACCGTGTTAACAAGGCTCAATAACACATATGGAAAATTAATTGAGCTACGAAGTGGGAATTTGGATAATAGGTAAGCAATATGGAGTTATATATTTTGCACGTTTTAAACAATAACTAAAAGGAAGAGAGCCATTTTTTTACGGCTTTCGATAGAAGTTTCGCACTACATTAGGAAGTCAAAGGCGACCATGTCGATACAGCTGCTCTGTTTTGAGGGGCCTTATTAATTGATATCTCTTTTAGGCACATGTCATCAGTCTCAGAGAAACAAGAGATCGACCCTTTAACCTTTAACTTCGTGTTATCGAACCAAGGCCGATTGAGAATATCGAAGAATTGCGCTACCTTGTAGTTGTTGTATGATCGCATTTCCTAATATACTAGCGACGCGAGATATAGGGTATAATCAAAGACATTAGAATATGAAGATGAGTAACACCATACGATTTGTTTCCGCATAATAGCCCTTTGAAATTTTGTTCAAAAGCCAGAGAGAAAGAGCTCTAGAGCCAGCCGCTCTCTTGTACGCATACAGCGACAGCCGACGACAAAA
>JAEIFU010003783.1:0-24129 GCA_018904235.1 Lordiphosa stackelbergi | reverse complement strand
CCAAAAATGTGTGAGTGTGGTTAACACTCACGAAGCTTTGATGTGAAACATGTCATTTTTATACCCTTGCAAAGGGTATTAAAATTGTGCCCAAAACTTCGCAACGCATAAACTATTAACTATATATATTCTTGAATAGGGCGACGAGCTGAGTTTATTGAGCTTTGTCCGTCCATCTGTCTGTCCGTCTGTCTGTTTCTAGGCAAACTTGTCTCTCAGTTTTAAAGCTATCGAGCTGCAGCCTGCTAAAATGTCGAAACCGGTCGGATCGGATGACTATATCTTACAGCTGTCAAAGGAACTATCGGTCGAAAAAGTGGTCTTAGTGAGAAAAATATTAATGCTAATGTTTATTAAAGCGATTATTAATTTTATATGCTTTCGCGCAGATTTTTAAACTTTGGTCAAAATCGGATGATTATATCTTATAGCTGCCATAGGAACCATAGATCAGAAAATAGGCTTAATTAAAAAAACAGCTAGAGTTCTAAAAATTTGATATTTCAAAATATTTTCAAGGGTATGAAAACTTCGGCTTAGACGAAGTTAGCATGGCCTTCTCGTTTTAATTTTTTAAATTTTTATACCCTGCACCCATTGAAAATGGGTAAAAGGGGGATTACGAAGTTGTGTAAGTGTATGTAACTGGGAGAAGGAATCATTTCAATCATTATAAAGTATATATATTCTTGATCAGCATCAACAGCCAATAGATTTAGCCATGTCTGTCTGTCCGTCTGACTGTAGGAACGCGTCGATCTCAAAATCTATAGGAGTTACAGATACAAATTTTTGCATGTTTGTGTGTTCTCATGTGTGTCTCAATTCTACTGGGTATTTTATAATCGGGCCACTCGACTGCAACGGTCTTACTTGTTGATTTTAAATTTTTAAAATCTTGTACTTTAAAAATAATATTAACAAATCAACCAAAAGATATGGTTTATAGTTTTTCTCTTTATTATATTATTTTTATTCATTAAAACGAACAACAATTGGTCGATGAAAGCTGAAATAAGATATGTACACCGTTGTTTTAAGGGAGTTAATGTAGCGCGAGAATACAGCATCGATTGTACTTTTCGCGTTGGTCGTTGGAAAGTTTCGACTTGAGTTTATTTGCAAGTTAAATTTTTCCTCTAAAAATCTTATGAGTGATCCGCCATCATCTGTAGAAAAGTTTACATTAAAGTCACCTCCTAAAATCATTGGCAGCTTTTCTGCATGTACATTCGATCCTTCTAGAGTATATTGAAAAATAACGAAGTTTAGAAACTTTATTATATCGCTGACTCGCTGATTTGGTGAGATGTACACGACTATCAGCAAAACCTTCAGTCCATTGGGAATTATACACTCAATTGCACAGACATCTCCGATTGATTTAATCAGTTCTGAGTTGTTTAAAGATTGTTTATCTCGAACTTCAATAATTGGCGTAATTTTTTGAAGGGTGTTTTTCTTTTTATAGATGGCTACACCGCTTTCTTCCTGTCGCGGTACGTCTTGGACCGCGCAGCGTCGAGAAGCCTTTTTCGCTTCAAAATATCTGCAGGTTCATTTAAGACAGTTGTTCCAATTTTTTCAATTTCACCTCCAGTAAGTTGTGACGCCAAATGAAGTAGACTATTTTCCGGTGTCTTTGCACCTTCAAAATGTTCGTAGCACGATGTGACTGGCAAAATCTTCAATAAATCAGCTTCAGTTGTTATTTGCTTACTCTGTTGTACATTTTCCGCTATTCTCTGCCTTTGCGTGTTTAAAGTGTCTGAATACTCAGCATCCATTTTAAGTGATTTTTTTTGTTGATGCCCTTTTTCATTCCTATAATTCCACATTAAATGAAAATTTACATTTACAATTTATCTTATCTTTACTTACAATGATCAGCACAATCAGAGAAGCTCCAAAGTCAAAATTACTCTGATTTTTAAATTAAGCCCTTTAATTTTAAAAAAGAAGCTCTCACCTTGGTATACAAATCAGCAATGGCAGTTTGTCAGAAGAAAAAAACCATGATACAACTAAAACGGTTTGATGCTGCTCTCAGTGCCCTGTCTTTTCAGTACTTAGTAGCACTCACTCTCCCTCTCGCGTTTACAGCAAAAGTTGTGGGAGTACGCTCTCTATTGTTCTCTCGTTGTTGTTGTGGTAGTTTTCTCTGTTTTGATTTTTTTTTGGCTGAGCCATAGGCAAAGAACTGTAAATGAAATGTTGGGTGTGGGTGTGTGATCTTAAACTCTTCTCTGCATCTCTCTCCGCCCCCAGCACCAATCTTCCCCCTGCCATCACTCTACCAACCGTCTTGTGTGTGTGTGCCGAGCCACTGCACAAAGCAAACACAGCAACATAATATGGTTGGCGTCAGTGTCACGTGACTATGGTTGGCGTCAGCCTCACGTGACGCTCAATTCAAATTTTACTCCCACTAAAATCGTCCGTACCATTGCATATAAGGTTCTGTCGCGCATAATACTTGCAGAACGTCCTAAGCCGCTTATAAACACACTGATTGGACCTTATCAGTGTGGCTTTAGACCTGGTAAATCCACCACAGACCCAGATATTCACATTACGATGCAAATCCTGGAAAAGACCTATGAGAGAGGCATCAACACACACCATCCTATTTGTTGATTATAAATCAGCCTTCGACACGCCGATAAGGTCAAGGTTTTTTGAAGCCCTGTCACCCTTGGTATACCCAGCAAAAGTACGTCCGTCTTTGCCTGATGACGTTGAGGGCACACAAAGCTCCGTCAAAATAGGGAAGTAGAACCTTTCCGAACCATTTGATACCAAGAGAGGTTTTAGTCAGGGCGATACCTTATCGTGCGACTTCTTCAATCTACTGATGGAATATATACTGCGCCGGTGCCCACATGCCAACAGAACGGGCGCCTTTATTTATAAAGATCTAATGCTACTCGCATATGCCGATGATATCGACATCATCGGCAAAAACGAACGGGCGGTAAGCAGGGCGTTTTCAGAGATTGAGAGGCAGTCAGAACTGATGGGTTTGGCGGTAAATGAGGACAAGACGAAATACCTTGTATCCGCGACAAAAAGTCCTTGCGTCTTGGACAATTTGTTGCAATGGGAGAATACAACTTTAAAGTTGTAGACGATTTTGTTTACCTCGGAACGATGATAACCAGCGACAACAACATCAGTCTGAAATCCGACGAAGGATCACTCTTGCAAACCGATGCTTCTACGGGCTAAGTAGAGAGCTCAAGAGCAGAGACCTCAAGCGAAGAACAAAATTAGCCCTACAAGTCGCTAATCATCCCAGTCCTGCAATACGGCGCAGAAGCATGGACAATGACAGCAGCGGATGAAGCGGCGATTGGCGTATTTGAACGGAAGATTCTTCGGAGGATTTATGGACCCCTAAAAGTTGCCGATGTTTTCCGCATTCGAAATAATGACGAACTGTATGAGCTCTATGGGGACACCTGTCTGGTCAAGCGCATAAAGCAACAGCGGCTGCGCTGGTTAGGACATGTCACCAGGATGGACGAAGAAGCTCCAGTAAGGAAAGCTTATTATTCGAAGGCGGCTGACTTCGGAGGAAGAGGCAGGCGGGGGAGACCCCGACTAAGATGGGATGACCAGGTTCGGGCAGACCTCGCCAAGCTTGGTTTGACCAATTGGTCCCAGCTCGCACGGAGCAGAAGCGACTGGCGGACATTGTTGGCAGCGGCCAGACCGTCGAACGGTTGTGATGCATGCATCGGGCCAATTAAGAAGAAGAAGGTCTTTCTATGAACAATTTTTGAAAATCATTTTATTTTCGGGCCCACTTAACTGTAGTGTAACCACTTACTTCAAAGTAAAACTAAAAATTCGAACTTCCAACTTATGACTTATCGTCGTATGTCGTGACAGACTCACAAAAGTTATTCGCTTGCGAAATGGAGCGAGTTTTGAACTACCTGCAATATTGCTCATTTCCTTCCTTCCAACTTCCTTCCAGCTTCCTCCTCTATACATTCGTTTTCACAGATAGAGTCTTTACGGGGCTCTTTCCGCCGGGCATTTGTTGTAGTTTGGAAAATCGTAATAGTTACAACGAGGTTACTCCGTAGATTATAATTGAGGTACTCATTTGACCCATTTGTAGCTAATTTTCTTAAAATTTTAATGTTTTTAAGGTTGTTTGATATTTAGCAAATTAGAATTTTGAAATTGTTTTAATCTAGTTAATGATTGAATGTTATTGTACATTTGCATGACAATTAATGTAAGGTCTATGTTAGATCAAGTAGTCTTTTAATATTTCCTATACACTTTTTTTGTATCAATCTAGTAATCCTGCCATAAAATTTAATTCATTTTTCGGGATTAACCGCCTGTAACTTTGTCCATCGACAAGATTTGTATGCAAAAAAATTTGTGAAATTAGAAGAACCATTGGGCTACATGCTAAAGTGGTTTTTATCAAAATTCAACCACCCCAAATGGCTGGTACACGGCGATTAATTTTAAAAAATTTGCTATAATTTGATGAAAATTGCTCTTCAATGGCCAATTTAGGCGCTTTTTGGGTTTGCTGATGATGCTCCATTGATTTTTTAGGCGACCTTAGTATGTATACTGTCGTATAGAGCTCATAAATACAGATATTGTTGCTCGGTGTAACCTCCATAATTTTAAAAGCCAAAAAAACAGCAAAATGGTTTTTCCGCGATATCTTGAAAACAAGAGCTGATGGAGAAAAACGAGACCAGTTTTGGAATCAGTGCACAAAACTGAAGATTTGTCATCAATAGGCTGACCAAAATGGCTGTTGGCCAGTGTAATATAATAATATTTTGATATATTATAATATAATATTTTTAACTGGGGAAAATAAATAAAAATTAATGCATTTAGGACTTTCTTCTGAACCGAAAGTGTTTGCGAAGAAACTGTACGGACTTCAAATCCAAGCAAGTCTGTTTTTGGAGGATTTCATTCCTTTTAGTTCACTGCAAATTGACTCTCTTGCGAAATTTTTTTCAGGAAATTGAAAAGGAGAAATCCCTTTAAGACAATGCTTTTCTATGTGCAATATTTTTGGACCTAGGTCTTAACGAAGTTAAAGGTAAAGGAATAACTGAGCTCCTCAACGCGGCCAAGCTCCATGGCTTAAACTTGTTAAAAAAAAAAGGGAACCACAAGAAGGATTTTACGCCGGATCCGAACGGCAAAGTTTGAGAAATTGCTTTTATGGCTAGTTACTTCACAGCTGGCCTAAAAATTTAGAAAAAAAAAAAAAAAAACTCGTTAGATGTTCAGAGGCGGGATCGAACCCACCTTCCCCCCATGAATCAGTCGCTCTAACCAGCCTGGGCATTCCAAATTAAAAAAAAAATACTTGTATTCGATCTCTTACATAAATTTGCGGTGCTCAAATGGTAATGCTTTGCTGATCAATCACTGCCTAATGAACTGCCGGTATCAAATTCTGGTTCATCTGAATTGTGCGTTTTCAAAAGTCGTTCTTTCTGTTCCAGCTACGCAGGTGGCGTCCCACTCCTCTTCGGTGCGTTAAATATATATAATAATCCGCTAAGAAGTTGCATGGACTCAACCATTTATTTGATAATTATGGCGGTACAAGAGCAAATCACTAGAATGCTATTAAGTGGACGTATAAAATTCGAAGTTAAATTCGACAGCTTGTAATACATAATACAATATTTATGAGGGCCTAACGTATCATTAGATCTTACGTGTAACTACATAAAATAATACGAAATATGAAGGCTATATAATTTTTACTTTAAATGTGGAAACCATTCATTTTGTGTTGAATTTTGATTATGTTTATTAAACAGAATAAAATAATTTAGATTTATCTTCAGAATTTAGTGGTTTCACTATTAAAAATAACTCGTTACCTATATCGGTACGTACCGGTATACCAAGAAATAAAAAATGCAGGTACCGTATCGAAACAAAATTTATTGAAAACCGAATCGTCGATATGGATGTTAAGGATGTCCCGGTCCTCATCCTCGGGGGCTTCCTTGGCCAGGGGTGCGCGTCGCAGTGGGATTTTGAACGCCTGCGCGGTCTTATGTTCGGGTCGTCCTGTGCCGCTGGTTGGTGGCGTGTTCCCAGGGTGTGGTCTTCCTTTGGTATGGGCGGGGGTAGCCGTTGTTGGTGTTGATGTGATGGCACTGGTTTGGGCTTTGGTGTGGGCTTAGGTGTGGGCCTTGGTATAGGCAGCGCGTTTTTAGTCGGCCGGGCTGTGCGTTTTTTACCCCGCACCATCGGGCTGTGTGGTGTCCTTCGCTGTCCGGGCGAGGATCTCTTATTGGCGGCTTGGCAACTGTCGGCTGACTCGGGTGGTGCAGACACTCATGCGCCTTGGTCCGATCCTGGGTGCCTCGCTTATCGCCAGCATGAGTGTGGTAGGTTGCTGCTCCCTGACCGCCTGGAGTTCCCGTCTGCCGCGTTCTTTTTTATTTAATTTATTAATTAATTTTTATTTAATTTATTTAACTTTAAAAATAAAAGTTCGTTCAACACTTACTTACTTGCGTTGCTGGAACGGCATGTACCACTTTGGCCAGCAGATATACATTCGGATAGTCGAACTTTTGCCCTCGCAGTACTTCATAAGGTAGGTAGGTATTTCCGGCTGGTCCCTTGTAGGGGGGCCACACATAGACCTTATGGTCCTTAGTACGGCCGGGTGCTTTTTAGGGAACCATTTCCTTTAGAAATCCTGGAGGATCTTTGACGTTTTGGCATATGCCAATAGTTGTTTGGGGGCACTCTTGGCCGCCTCCTCCAGAGAGGTGAAACTTGGGGAGTGCAGATGCTTTAGTCTTGTCGTGGCGATTGCTGGGCAGCTGCAGATGAGGTGTTGTAGAGTTTCTGCTACTCCGGGTTCCTTACATTTCCTGCAGGTGTCTGCTGTCGTAATGCCTAGCTTTATCGCGTGAGCGGCTGCTAGGCAGTGACCAGTTAATATGCCTATAAGCAGTCTGCAGTCTCTTCTGTGGAGCTGCAGCGTATAGTGCGTTAGTTTCTTATCTCTCTTCTTGCACATGATTTTAGAGATTCTGCAGCCGGTCGTGTTCTTCCACTTTTCCTCGGCTTCTTTCTCCGCTATCTCTTCCATCTTGCTGTATAGCGTCTGTGGGGAGATAGGTATGTTTGGTGTTGCTTCTTGGCTAAGTGCGACCCCGGCTTTTGCAAAAGTGTCCGCCATTTCGTTTCCATCAGTATCCTGTATCTACTGGGAATCCAGTAGGTTTGCACCTTGCAGTCCTGTGCGCAGTAAGGCGTGCTTGGATGTCCAGGGGGTTGACACATAGGATGTGTTCCAGTACTTTTGTTGGAGTAGACCGCAGCGCCCCCGTTATGCAGACCAGTGCCTGCCGCTGGGCCTTTTCCATCAGCTTTAGATATGTGGACTTCTCTGTGGCTTGCCACCATACTAATATACCGTGTAGTAGTATCGGTCGTATAACTGATATGAAGAGCCAGTGCGTTAGTCTTGGTGATAGGCCCCAAGTGCTGCTTAGCATCTTCTGGGATGCATATAGCGCATTGGTTGCCTTTTTCACCCTTTCCTCCACATTGAGTCTCCAGGATAGTTTACTGTCGATTACTACTCCAAGGTATTTTACGTTGTTTTTTGGCGTTAGCTGTGTTCCATTTATCGTGGGTGGAGTCCATTGCGGTACCTTGTATCTCTTGGTGAAGAGAATGAGGACCGTCTTCTCCGCATTGATGCTTACTCCGGCTTCTGTGGCCCACTTTAGTATCTCTCTGAGAGACCATGATTGGGCTGACAGTCGATGGACATTTTCCCATGATAATTATGCTTATGTCGACGGCATATTGGGTTATCTTGGGTGCTTTCCTGCGAAATTTTTGAAGTAGTTCGTTGACCACAATGCTCCATAGAAGGGGTGACAGGACTCCACCCTGGGGCGTTCCGCCGTGTGCCTCTCTTGTCATGTTTGTGGTACCCCACTCGGCTTGTACTCTCCTGCAGCTCAGCAGGTTATATATCTAGGAGTCCAATGCCGTGTGTATTGCTAGAACTATTTCGTATTCCATCCTTACAAACCGAGGTTGAAGCCAATCGGTAGAAAAATAATTTTTTGAATGCAGAATTTTCCGTCCATTTTCCTCGTGGACTCCGTCTTAGTACGCACCTTCACCACTAACAGAACTCCTGTCCAAATTACAGTTCTCTACCTCTTACCGTTTAGGCTGTGCGATGATTGCCAATGAGTCAGTGAATCAGTCAGCCAGCCAGTCAGTACTCTCTTCTTTTTATAGATAAAGAGCGAGGCCAAAAAGTGATGGAGTATTGGTGTGTAAAAACCTAATCGCTTTCTGCTCTTTTGGTCTAAGCTTCGGCGAGCGTTCGAGTCTTGTACGTGTGAATAGCGAAATGTTTTCGCCCGCTGGGAGGAACCAAGGGCTATCGTTAGTAGAGAGATATTAAAATGTCATTCAAACAATTCAGCATTTCTTTGAGCATCTTTATCTTTATAATAGATTACGCCTTATTACAAAAGCAAACAAAAATATGCCTTCCGGATAAATATAATTGGTCTGCCACCGAATTGGAAATGGCCAGCGTGGCGCGAGGGGAGAGAGTAAGCCGCCCACGTCAGCAGTCGTGGGTTCGAATCATGGCATGACGCGAGCGAAGGTTTTTATTCTTTTTTTTTTTGTTTTCAAATTGTATTTTTAAACAAATAAAATTTTTTGTTATTCTTCGATATCAAGACATCACACTTCTAGTAAATATTTTCAGCATTTAAACGTTATTTTCGTTTTAGAGAACAATGGGAGCTGCGTTGAGGAAATGCTTTTCTACACAGAGAAAAAAAATGCAAAAGCTACACGAAAATGTAAGATTTCTACACGTTTCGACCGGTATTTTCAACCCATTACTTTCGTGTAGCTTTACTGCATGCCGCATGTTGAAATAAGAAAGCTTAACGCGGCGTGCTGAAAAGCTACACGCGCCGTGTAGAATTTAGAAAGCCACACGCGCGTGCAAAAAACCTACACGTGGCGTACAGAACTCAGAAAGCTACACGCGCGTGCAGAAAACCTACACGCGCCGTGTAGAATTCAGAAAGCCACACTCGCGCTCAGAAAAGCTACACAAAAGTAGTGGGTTGAATATCCCGGTCGAAACGTGTAGAAATCCTACATTTTCGTGTAGCTTTTTAATTTTTTTTTTTTACATGTTTATATTTTTTTTACTTACTCTGGTAGATTTGAAATCCTGGACCCTTGGAATGATGTTTTAGACGTCTCCGCCACGTAACGCGTGTAAGGCAAGGCCTCTAAGACATTATTTGTATTGAATCTGCTAAAGGCACAATCCAATATTTGCTTGCTTGTAATTCTCAAGTTCTAATTCAACGCAATCGTTATACAGGCAACAGAAATTTGCGGACAATTCGTGTAGATTTTCAACACGCAGCGTTTAGATATTGTAAATCCAAACGTACATTTAGAAATCCCACACGTCACGTGTGACAACCAGCTTGCTAAACGAAAAATATAAGAATTCAGTACTGATGTGGAGCTACATTTTTCGTGTAGAATTTCCACACGCGCGTGTAGGATTTCAATATCGAAACGTTAATGTAGAAAACCAAAACGTCCGTGTGGTATTCAGATTGCTGCATGAAAAATGTGGAATTATTTGGGGAAATCAGCTGATTTTCAAATGTCGTCTGATGATCACATTCAATGTCTTATCACTTTATGTATATAGATTAAAGCTTTTTGCCACATTCTTGGTGCCACAAATCTCTAGAAAAATATATTCTATTGCATTTCCAACGTCCTGCTTGCAAATAAATTTAGTTTGGAATTTGGTTTTTACAAATATTGCAACACCCCCGGCATGGTTCCTGGAACCCTTGAACGCAAGGATTTGGTTCGAGCCTCGGTTCGCTTGAACATTACAGGTGTAATGTGAAGTTAGCAAAGTTTGAAATCTCGGGTGTAAGAACAAAGCAGCCAATATTGGTACTGAGTTTTATTTGATTGTTTGCCTATGAAAATTCGATAAAATATAGTGTTTTTAACCACTTTTAATTTTTTGGTCCAGGTTGATCTTTTGGTGGAAATGCCCATATATGCACAAAGCGCACACAAGTACGAGACGATTATTCACAAATACCAAAGACAGAATTGAGAAACAACGACAACAGAACGTAATATGTGAAATAAAATGCACTGGAAGAGAGGGAGAGAGCTGCTCTGGTGTCTACGTAGGAACGACAAAGAGAGCACACTCAACGAGAATAACGGAAAACAGACGAGACGTAGATAAACAAAGACCACAACAGCACTAGCACAACACTTAACAAAGACGGGACACACAGCCACGGTTGCCACTTGGGAAAAAAAATATGCACCAAAAAAAGTTAAAAAAAGCTCCATTTTTATAAAAAAAAGAGCCAAAAAATGTTTTCTTATTTTTTCATGTTATATTTTCAATATATCTCTTTGACAATAACGTAAAATAGCACAATCTTCTCATTTCTTAAGTGTTCTTAAACTGAAAAATAAAAATAAAAAATTTTTTATGTATTAATTTACTTCTTAACATTATGAAAACAAAACAGTCAGTATTCAATATACTGATATTTTATAGATCACACTTTGAGATCAGTTGCTTTCCTATATTTACAAGTCTTTGTCAGCATAGCATTATATTTGATACTGAATCAAATTCGAGTTTACGCCGAAGCAGAACTGTGTGGAAGGGACAATATATTTCTTCAAATCCTACTAATTCCTTAAACACTTCAATATTAACCCCGTTTTTTACTTTTGCCACTTCTTCCCAAAATATCTCCTCTAATTTTTTAAACTTAGCTTCAGTTAACTTTAGCATGGCCCATTGAGAAATAATTTCATATGGATCCGATTCACATAAGAACTCAAAGTTTTTAATTAATGGCATTATATCGGTTTCTTCGCTAGAAATTACGATTAATAATTTTACTGCCCTATAAATCGACTCTGCATCACATTTTTCTAACTCAATCAGTGTTAAAAATGTGTCTTTTATCATACCTGTTAGAGCGTGAAAAAAGTGGCCACTAACACAAGGGCCTTTCGGTTTGCCACATCAGTTGTTTCGTCGACAATTAGGGAAAACTTCGAGATTTTTAATTTAGTTACAATGCGTCTTATGGATTTTTCGCCAAGTTCCTTGGACATTTGCGTTGCCTTGGTTCGCCCACATTTGATGTCCATAGCAATTTTCGAATACAAATGGAATATAGAACATCATTAGGAACATTTTGAGCGCATATTCCGCATTGTGAACCTGCTTGTTGTGTGAAGTTTTTTCACTTGTAAAGCCATCTATTACTACTTGGTTTTTCTTTGTCTTCATATTCCTGATATGCACACCTAGCCTGTCGTGTCTTTGGAGGCCGGTTAGATGGTTAAGTAAGCACTGGTCACAAGCGGCGCAAAATGCACGTCCATCATTATTTCGTAGCCAGCAAACGGTCAAGCAACTCCGACCGAAATTTGCGGTGGGCGGATACAGCAACTCTAAGACAAAAATTTAATTATGCGACAGGCGATATAAAATGCTTTTTTCAAACTCACTTATTGTTTTGTACCTGAGAACTAGTGTTTGTGGTCTCAGCGTCTGTGTGAGAAGACTCAGTGCAAGTTTCTCTTTTTTTGTAAGAAACCTAAATGTATAATCAACTTATAAGGCATATGTTGTGCTGGTGCTTAAACTGTTTTTACTCACCTGTTCATTTTTTCATAAATTAGCTAAACGCTTAATCTCACTACTAAAATTTTCGCAGCCGCCACCGGCACAAAACCATGCGTGAAATACAGTTTTCCTAGTATTAGCGATGGACATAGGTTCCAATTATTTACAGAGTTGCATGCCGTGTTTTCGATAGTTTTCAGAGTTGAGAGGGAAAAATATCCAGATCTACATTAGGTGCTGAATAATGTTCCTACTTTTTCGCTGAAGCCTATAAGCTTAAGCTTATAAGCTGTTTTTGACAATGGAAACATACGTGACAAAGAAAGAAGAGAGCCAACTCGTTTTCTTACCAACTGCTGATAAATTGTCGAAGGGGGTCAGAATATTATGAAACTTGTTTGATAATAGTTAATAGTTGTGGCTATGATTTTTCCCTCTAAAAGCAGTATGTCTCAGTGGTCAAGTTCTGCTCACCCAGGCCAATACAATAACGAGAGCGTAAGTTAAAGTCGGCTCTAACTGACTTCGATATACCCGTGACTCATAAGAAGAAAAGTATAATAGAGTTCCTGTGTTCCTGATTGGGAACATCCGAAAAGTATGCAACATTTTTTAACTCGTCTATTTTTATCCGATCTTAATAAAAAATTTTACCGATTGTGGTTATTGCGAATATAAATTATTATTATTATTGTTTATTCTTGAATTTCCTAGCACGACAAGAAGTATTCTTATATTATATGTTATTGTGATAGTCACGACGGTTACAGTTTAACGATAATTTTAAGATAGATTAAATTAATTTACATTTCACAGACAAAGTTACAAACAACGAGAAAGGCAAAGCTAACTTCGTCTGTGTCGAAGTTCTGATACACTTGAAAAAGCTTGTCTCAATGGTTATCGACTTCGACCAAACTTTGCAGATCAACTTAAAAACATTCAATATTACCCATGACCGAGCTTGAGAGCGGTAATACTGAGAAGAAAACAGTTTTTCTCACTAAAACCCATTTTCCGAACGAACATTTCTATGGCAGCTACAAGAAGTAGTCATCCGATCCGGTCGGTTCCGACATATTAGCAGCGTGCAGTAAAAAGAAAGACTCTGTGCAAAGTTTTAGCTCGATAGCTCCAAAACTGAGGGAGTTGTTCGTGTAGAAACAGACAGACGGACGGACAAAGCTAAATCGACTCAGCTCGTCATGCTGATCAAGAATATATACACTTTATGTGGTCGGAGATGATTCCTTCTATGCGTTTCAAACTTCTGGGCAAAATTATTTACACTTTTTGTAAGTAATTATGGTGTCTACTTTGCAATGTGAAGAAATTGTTCATTAAAGTTGTTAATTGTGTAGCTTGACCGTGTTGCTGGGTATGGGTTAATTTTCAATGTTTTGTTCTAAATGTCTTAAAACGATTTTATAAATTTGACTAATGGTTCTTATATGTAGATCTGCGACTACAATCTTAAAGTTATATTTATGGATGCTTCTAAACCTGGTGCCACTCACGATTCATGTGCTTGGAGTCAAAGCGAAGCCAGGTCATTTTTGCAGCAACTGCACGATAATGGCTCCAATAGAACGTGGCTTCTTGGGGACTCGGGTTACCCGCTAGAGCCATTCCTTTTAACACCCTACAGAAGTCCAATGGCAGGCACACATCAGCATGTTTTTAATCTTCGCCATTCTTCTGCCAGAAATTTGATCCAGAGAACTTTTTGCGTAATAAAAAGCCGATTTCGACTGCTTCACGAGAGCCTCTTATATCATCCGTTAAAAGTTACCTGCTTTATTAATGTATGCTGCGCTCTTCATAATTTATGCCGTGATCATAAAGACAAAGAGTATCAATATCTTGATGGCAGTGAAGTTGCCGACGAAGTAGGCTCGGAACTGCATCCCGACCAAGCTGAAGCTACTTCACAAATTCGAGATGATATCGCCGCCTCATTACGGTGACGTTAGAGCCCTTTTATTCAAATAAAACATAGAATTTATGATATTGAATTAAAAGGGGTTTTTTAGTTTAATTTAATTTCTGATTTTTAGTCATTTTTTCCATGGCTAAAACTAGTTTTTCTAAAAATAAATATGTTTTTTTTTTCGCTCTTCCACCATCTCCACTGAGGTTTCTCGTATTTTGCTTAGCTCGTCCCTTATTTCTTTTAGCACTAACTTTTCATCCGCGACCATAGAAGCCAGCCGGTTTTCACTCAGTGGTGCGATTTTGCTGCCTGTGACCTTTGCTTCCGGTTCCAACCTACAGTGGCGAGCAAAAGTGAGTGAATGTTTACAACTTTGACTTTGGCCGTCCAGCAAACGCGAACCATGCAAGCAAATCAAAAAAATGTTTTTGTTTTATGTTTATTATTTCATTTATAACAATTTAGAATAAAGAAACAAAGTAAATTAGATAAAAACAAAGAGTATGAAAAAAAAACGAAAATAATCCACATAAATTCATTTTTGCACGTTTGGTACATTTCACCTATTTTCGATTTTCTACTTTGCTTATCAGCAAAAACCATGCAGATTCACCGTTATATTTTGTCTTATCTATGTTCTGTTGTTCGTAGACTAAATTTTAACGTTTGTCGTGCAAATCGAACCAAATTTTTCAATTGCTAGCAAATTTTGAAAAAATTATTGAAAAACCGCATAAAAATGAAAAAATATCGGTAGATATTGAAAATAGTGTTGTGTGTCTGACCGAGAAAGGCTGTTCTTCACGTTCAATAGCAAATAAACTTGGAATTAGCCAATCGGCTGTGCTTGCAGCTCAAAAAAGGCGAAATGTGACCCCAAACCGCAGATGAAAGGTCGCAAAAAATTGTTAACTGACTCCGATGCTCGACAGATGGTAGCAGAAATGAGAAAAAACAAGCTGCTAACACCAAAGGGTGCTTCCTTAGCGGTTAACAAAAATGTTAGCGAATGGACTGCTAGACGAGCGCTTCACGACATAGGGATACACCTCATCAGTGAAAGTGGTCAAACCTGCATTGTCCGATAAGAACGTAAAAGCGCGTTTGAAATTTGCAAGGGAACACAAAAATTGGACCGTTGATGATTGGAAACGCGTTATATGGTCGGATGAGTCCAAATTCAACCGCATCCAGTCGGATGGAAAGCAATACTGCTGGCGTAGACCCGGTGAACGTCTTCAAAAACACCATGTCAAACAAACCGTCAAACACGGCGGTGGAAATATAATGGATTCGGGTTGCTTTACATGGTGGAATATTGGTCCTCTCCACTTAGTAGAAGTCATTATGCGAAAAGAGGACTTCCCAATTTTGTAGACGACTGTGCTTATCCCGAAGAGGAAATTGTTTTTCAACAAGACGGGGATCCCAAGCACACAGCGAAAATTGTTAAGGAATGGATTGGGAAACAACATTTTCAGTTGATGGAGTGGCCAGCACAAAGTCCCGACCTCAATCCAATTGAGAATCTCTGGTCAATTGGGAAGAGACGGCTCGGGCAGTACCACGCCGCCCCAACAAACATGGGTGACCTATGGGAGCGGGTTTAAACGGAATGGTATAAAATTCCGAAAGAAATTATAAATAACTTGGTAGAGAGCATGCCAAACCGCATTAATCAAGTTATTTCTAGCAGGGATCGTAAATAAGAGTTATGAGTTTGAAAAAATCGAACCTGAAAAAAATTTTCTACATTAATGGGAAAATCTTAGATATACTAATTTAGGATGCAGTATCCTGTTAACAAGATAAATTTTTATTTTTAATTTTAAAAAAATAAAAAAATTATTTTTCGATCAAAATAAAAAATCAAAAATAAAAGATATTTTCAATTTTTATTTAAAAATCATAAAATAAAAGTTATTTTTTTATTAAAAATCTATTTCAATTTTTATATAAAAAAAGTTATATATCAATTTTTATTAAAAACTCCAAAAATAAAATATTATTTTTCAATTTTTATAAAAAAATCAAAAAACAAGAGTTAAATAATAAAAATTAAATAAATTATAAAAATTGAATGTAAATATCTTGAGAACCGCGTAGTGTATTGGCAAAATTTAAAAATATTCATGATGTACAGCTCAATACCTATCATTTGATATATCACATGTCCTGAAAGGACCAACATTAAGGATCCTTAAGGTATGAATTCATGGGAGTAAAAAAATAACAAGCAAGGAACCTCGTGATGTAAATCGAAAAGTAACACATCTATATGTATATATATAAGGTTGTCAAAAAAGTCTTGCGGTATTTCCGCAAGCTTGTCTTTGCAAGCGCGTAGTTCTAGTTGTATTCGTCGCATCGGTTCACGATAGAGCTTTTTGGAAAGCTCTTTTCACGCGCTAACACGTGTTTGATTTATTGTTCTTTGTTTTTAGTCGTTCGTGAGTTATAGCTTCGCAAACATGGAGCAAAATAAAGAGAAAATACGGCATATTTTACAGTACTACTACGATAAAGGCAAAATGCATCTCATGCTGCCAATAAAATTTGTGCAGTTTATGGACCCGATACAGTTTCCATTTCCACCGCACAACGATGGTTTCAACGTTTTCGTTCTGGTGCAGAGGTGATCGAAGATGCGCCACGGTCCGGAAGGCCTGTCGTCGAAAATTGCGATAAAATCGCTGAATTGATCGAAAGAGACCGGCATAGTAGCAGCCGTAGCATCGGCCAAGAGCTGGGCATGAGTCATCAAACCGTTATAAACCATTTGAGGAAGCTTGAATTCAAAAAGAAGCTCGATGTATGGGTGCCACACGACTTGACGCAAAAAAAACATTTTTGCCCGTATGGATGCATGCGAATCGCTTGAATCGCAACAAAATCGACCCGTTTTTGAAGCGGATGGTGACTGGCGATGAAAAGTGGGTCACTTACGATAACGTGAAGCGCAAACGGTCGTGGTCGAAAAGCGGTGAAGCTGCCCAGACGGTGGCCAAGCCTGGATTGACGGCCAGGAAGGTTCTTCTGTGTGTTTGGTGGGATTGGCAGGGAATCATCCACTATGAGCTGCTCCCCTATGGCCAAACGCTCAATTCGGACCTGTACTGCCAACAACTGGACCGCTTGAATGCAGCACTCATGCAGAAGAGGCCATCTTTGATCAACAGAGGCCGAATTGTCTTCCATCAGGACAACGCCAGGCCACACACATCTTTGGTGACGCGCCAGAAGCTCCGGGAGCTCGGATGGGAGGTTCTTTTTGCATCCACCGTATAGTCCGGATCTCGCACCAAGTGATTACCACCTATTTCTGTCCATGGCGAACGAGCTTGGTAGTCGGAAGTTGGCCACAAGAGAGTCCTGTGAAAATTGGCTCTCCGAGTTTTTTGCCAATAGGGAAGCGAGCTTCTATAAGAGGGGCATTATGAAGTTGGCATCTCGTTGGGAACTCGTCATCGAACAAAACGGCGCATATTTGACTTAAATCGCATTATTATAACCAATTTTCTGAACAATTGAAAATTCAATAAAAATACCGCAAGACTTTTTGAAAAAAAAAAAATATATATAAGGGGAAATAGAGAAAAGAATAAACAAACCAAAAAACCCAACACACTCTATCAAGATGTAATAATATATTTTTGAAATCCGTCAGAATTATTAGCAGCTAACCGAACCTCTAATTCCAACTGATTGACCGAACCGCAAACCAACCGAATTCCAACATAGCAAAACAGTTCGGTTCAGACTTATCCCCCAAGAGACACCAATTATAGACCGAAATGATTCTTAGCGGTACAGATAGCTTTTGAGGTTAAGCTGCCAAACATTTTACATCCTGCAATTGCCCTCAGATCTCTTAATATACAGGGTTTGTCGGGAAAGTAATAGCACTGGGTCGATTTAAAAAAAATTATTGAGCCAATCGTTACAATTCTTTAAAAACTTTCAAAATAGGCTTATTCTGTGTCGATGCAGCGCTGCCAGCGCGATTTCCAAGCATCAAAGGCGTCACGGAAGGCATTTTCTGGGATAGCCTTGAGAGTCGCGGTGCATGCTGCTTGGATTCCCTCTGTCGCCTCAAAATGCTTGCCTTTTTTATCGGCCTTTTCAGGCGAGGAAACAAAAAAAGATCGGGGGCCACATCTGGGCTGTAGGGCGGCTGCGGAAGCGATAAGATGCCGGCCTTGGTCAGTTAGCTGTTCACAAGAAGTCACTTTTCAAGTTCTCTTTTGGGACCATCTTCAATGTCATGTCACAGATTTTGGTAAATTTAACATCTGGGCAATTAAACGAATACTTAGTCGACGGTCTAAGTTCAAAACTTTGCGCACACGCGTCACATTGTCGGTATTTGTCGAAGTCGAAGGTCTTCCAGCTCAGTCTTCATCGGCGACCGCTTCCCGTCCCTCCAAAAAGGCCTGGTGCCACCGAAGCACACCACTTCTTGCTAAAGCAACATCTGGCTAAGCCTGCTTGATCATATCAGACGTCTCTGTCGCAGATATGTGCTTTTTACCTTAATCCAACTATAGACAATATGCAAAACCAGCATATCTGACTTCAAAATTTGGTACAATTATATTTGGAAAGGATTTTAAAGCTGTCTAACTATCGAAGGATGTCATTGCGAAAGTGTACGAAAAGTCACACTTTCGCAGGCCTTTATAAAATAAATAGTAATTTAAGAGTGAAACCATGTAATGAATTGAACCAAAGATTTATTGATATTATAGATGACGCATGTGAAACAAAAAACGATTGTTTTTGGGAGCTGACATTGGATGCAAATTTGTGCTTCTCGCTGCCTGTACGAGGAAACATATATTGAAATTTAGCTATACGTTTTCTAAATTAGCTATACGACTGAGAGCAAAAGTTTATAGATATTATAGATGACACATGTGACGCAAGAACGATTTTTCTTGGGAGCTGACATTGGATCCCACAAAAAAAAGTTTGTATGAGATGCGGAATCTATATATGAAGTGTCTTTGAGAGTATAATTGATGCAAAGTCACAAAGCGCATTTTTATTGTGAAAACCAGATAGATGATTAATAAGTATATATCTAAAAATACAACAAATAACTCAAGTAACCAATTTATTTTATATAAATTTATTTATTTATTTATTTAATTTGAGGAACAATATTTTTTTTATTGATTTGTATGACAAATTACATCTCAAGTCAGATAGTACCAGTTTAAGGGAAGAAAAGGCTCTTTCCACCGAAAATTGGGTAGCAGGCACGAGGTTCCTTGCTTGTTACTTTTTTACTCCCATGAATTCATACCTTAAGGATCCTTAATGTTGGTCCTTTCAGGACATGTGATATATCAAATGATAGGTATTGAGCTGTACATCATGAATGTTTTTAAATTTTGGCAATACACTAGGCGGTTCTTAAGATATTTACATTCAATTTTTATTTTCAATTTTTATAATAAGAATTAACAAATAACTCTTATTTTTTGATTTTTTATAAAAATTGAAAAAAAATTTTTATTTTTGGAGTTTTTAATAAAAATTGACAAATAACTCTTATTTTTTGATTTTTTTATAAAAATTGAAAAATAACTTTTATTTTTAGATTTTTTAATAAAAATTGAAAAATAACTTTTATATTATGATTTTTAAATAAAAATAACTTTTTATTTTAATTTTTAAATAAAAATTGAATAATAACTTTTTTATGATTTTTTTATTTTGATCGAATAATAAGAGTTAATTTTTAATTTTTTTATAAAAATCAATAAATAATCTTTTTTTAATAATTTTTATTTTAATATATACCAAAGTTTTTAAAAAAAAAAAAAAAAAATTTTAAAAATTTTTTATTTATAAAAAACGAAAAAAAAAAAAAAAAAGATTTTTTTTCCTTTTTTCATACTTTTTTTTTCTTATTTTATTTTTCTTTTTTTTCTTATTTTTTATTATAAAAAAAAAAAAAAAAAAAAAAAAAAACCTTTTTTTGGTTTTGTGGGTGTTTGGTGTTTGTTGGCGGGCCAAAGTCAAAGTTGTAAACATTCACTCACTTTTGCTCGCCACTGTCGTCGCTTTCAAGCGGATTGTATGAGTTCTGGAATAATCGAGTTGAAATATTATTATGCATTTGTAAATTAAACGAATCATTTATTTAATTACCAACATCAGCATTGTCTTCTTCAATGATGCTATTTTCTTTCTCATCATTGTAGTCAATATCTACACCAAATACTTTGGCACCGGGCACGCCATCCACTGCTTCAAACATATTTACCAGCAGGGCCATTTCTTCCTCTGTGGCAGTAAGAGGCACCTGCTTAAACGGTCCACCTTCAGTGGCTTTGGTCTCCTTCCTGTTGCTAGTGATTTTTTTTCGGGTGCACAGTTTCCAGTCTTTTCATACCTGTAGACCACAGCATTAACCAAAAACCCGCGTTATGATAGTAGTAGTAGAAACTTACATTACGCCATTCCTCTGCCGATTTTACTGGAGGTCCATTGGCATTTAGCTGAAGCCACAGCTACCCTGTCGCCCTTTGTGAAATTTCGGGCTATGTCCTTATGCTCCTTCATGAAAGCCAAGAAGATTTCGCTCTGGACATCTGTCCTATGCTTTTCCCTTAATTATGAATGAAAATGATAAGCATATCGGAAATACAAAAAATTTACTTACATTTTGGAGGCTCATTTTATTTTATTTGTTGTCGTGTATTTGTCATTCAATGAATGGCATTTTCACGATGCCACTTTATTTAACTTAGATTGGCAGCAATCGATTTACAAATTGCACAATAAATAAGCAAAAGATCAACACAAAAATTATTACTCATTTATCTAATTTTTATACCCAATAAAATGTTCCAAAAAAAATGGGAAAAAAGGGGATCATGAAGTTGTGCAAATGTATGTAACAGCCAGAAGGAAGCACCTCCGACCCCATAAAGTATATATATTCTTGATCAGCATCAACAGCCGAGTCGATTTAGCCATGTCCGTCTGTCCGTCTGTATGAACGCGTCGATCTCAGAGACTGTAACAGATAGAGCCACAATTTTTGGCATGTATGTAGGTGTATATTGTACCCACATCGAGTTTGTTTCAGATTTGGAAAATTCCTCCTCCTCCATCTTTTAACAGCGAAAAACTGTCTTTATCTCTGTATAAACGCGTGGATCTCACAGACTATAAGAGGTGGAGCCACAAATTTATGCATGCATGTAGGTGTAAACTGTACCCACATCGAGTTGGTTTCAGATTTGGAAAATTCCACCTCCTCCATATTTTAGCAGCGAAAAACTGTCTCTCTCTCTCTGTATGAACGCGTTGATCTCAGAGACTATTAGAGGTAGAGCCACAAATTTTTGTATGTATGTAGGTGTATACTGTACCCAGATCAAGTTTGCTCCAGATTTGGCAAATTCCTCCTCCTCCTTATTGTAACCGCGAAAAACTGTCAGAGCTACAATTTTTTAGCTTGAACCTAGTGACTTAATATATATTCAGTAAGGCCCAATATCTGTATATTCTGTATACCACTTCAGAAAAAACACCGAAGATATGCAAGTGCGCCTCCCCATTTATTTAAATAAATTTTAAAATAAAAGGAGTTCAAAGCTATAGGAACCACATTACTTGGAACAGGGTATTTTGCTGTCGGGGCACTCGACCGCAACACTCTTACTTGTTTTTATCTCTGTTTTAACCAGGGCATAACACCGGAACCGGAACCGGAACCGTTAACCGAAATAAACCGTTTCAAATCGCGTACCGGAACTGGAACCGGAACCTAAACAAATTTTTTTTTCGGAACCGAAAACTGTTTACCGTTATTATTGGAACCGATATAACCGGAACTAAACCGAAACGTTGGTACCGGTACAGTTTCGGTTTTTTTACCTTTGCAGAGCGCATCGTAGTTTTAGTCAGACGTTTGTAATGGAAAGAAGCAATCATAACACGTGATTTACACGATGCCAGATTTTCTTGCTACTTTTTTTAGGAGTCATAAAATTTAAGCACCCCTATGTAAAATTACACGTGCAAGGGAAATCTCGCTTATTGTAAAGGGCGCTTAACTTCCCTCTAGTATGGCTGGGGTCAGTCGGTCTATATTCGTTAACCCAGCGTTGCTTCTTGTACGTTACTGAGTCGTGACGCCTGTCAAAATTGTAGGAGAGAGAGAGGCGTACGCTCTAACTTTTTTTATGAGAGAGCATGTGCAAAGAAATCTCGCTTATTGTAAAGGGCGCTTAACTTCCCTCTAGTATGGCTGGGGTCAGTCGGTCTATATTCGTTAACCCAGCGTTGCTTCTTGTACGTTACTGAGTCGTGACGCCTGTCAAAATTGTAGGAGAGAGAGAGGCGTACGCTCTAACTTTTTTTATGAGAGAGCATGTGCAAAGAATAGGAAAGGATTTGAAAAAAAAGGAATAACAACAACTCGAACACCCTATAGGGCGGTATCCACGGCTCGCGAAATGGCCGCGAAATGAAAAACTCCATATAAAAAAAACTGCTGCGCAATTTGTTCGTGTGGCCGTTTCATATTCGGTTTCCACTTATCGGGATAAATAGCTTACGTTTGCCACTACGTTATGTTAAACAAATAACGTAGCTTTAAGTGCTGTTAACGCCTGTTTTTGTGGCGACGCAACGAAAAAAGGATTTGATTCTAGTTTATGCGGGCAAGACAACAACGACAAATTGAAAATGAGCGTAGCAAAAAAAGACTCCGCCAGAAAACGTCGCCTAATGACATTTTCAAGACTTGACAAGCTGAACTTAATAAATGCCGTAAAAGTAAAGAGCGAGTTGTGGGACTTGGCAAACAAGAAGCACTCAGACTCCAACGCTGTCAACGCGTCCTGATTGAGCATTAGTGAAGAGCTTGGCAAAAGCGGTAAGTAATGCAGCTACATAATGAAATATTCATTTTAATGAAATATATTTATTAAAAGTGATGGAATGCAAGGATGCATGGGAAGCTCTGAAAGACAGCAACCGGAACCACACCAAAATGTCGGCTACGAAGCGCTTCAAGACGGGTTGCGCAGGCGTATATGTACTTCTGTAATCACCGTGTAACCATCATTGACATATCTTTATTTAAATTTTAATAAATTATTTTGATTTGTTTACGAACTGTTTTTTTTTTACAGCGCCAAAGCAGCGCAAGGTTACTTTGAATCGTTTATCGATAGAAAAATTGTGTTATCGTGTTAAAAGCAGCGACTTAAAGAATCTGCGGAATACAACTCTTTCACGTGAAGATTTTTCGCGAGCCGTGGCCCCCGCCCTTATCCAAAAAATTTTCCCACACGAGCGTGTGAACCCATTGGAAGGTGCACCAATTACAAAAGGGTAACAAAAAAAATCTGAACATACTTTTCACGAGACCCAGTACAATTGTTGGGCTCGTCGATATAGCATTTCCTCATACTTGGTTTTCTCCTAACACCCTAAATTCCGAAGTTATGGTCCAAAAACCGCTTTTTGCTTTTTGTACCTCACTTAAATAGATATAACTCGCGAATGGACCGTCCGATTGTTCATATCCTTATCAATTCCGGTAGCGACGAGAGGAATCTAATACATTTTAATCAATGGTTTGACTAATTTATCCTGATGGCTGAGAAATGCGGCTTACGGATCTGTCATTTTCTTTTTTTTTTGAGAAATTTGTACTTTGACCATCACTGGTTTTACTATTTTATTCTATGCGCTTTTTCTTAAAGTTTATTATAAAAACCCATTTAATTCTCCGTTGAACGGTTGTTGTCCCAATGAATTTGGATACTGTTTGACGAAGTTATGCGCGCATTTCTAAGTACACCTCGACAATCTAGTATTTTTTTTTAGTAAGCCAACATATATTTGACAACCTTTAACATGGTGCCCCCTACAAGTATGCTCTGTTTTCTTTGGCGCCAGATTCAAAAAATATTTTTTAAATTCTTATATAAATATAAATTTTCATGTTTCACAATTTTTGGGCCAATAAATATGAGAAAGGTGAATCGCAAGCATGGATCAATTTTTGACTGTGATATGCGACCCTAACTCGCTTATTGTTTCACAAAATAATTTTAAATTTTAATTTCATGTACAAGAGTATCTAACTCTGACTGGTGCATTTTGTAGAGTCTGCAGATGTGTTCTCCCACTTAAGCCAACTCTAAATGTTAACTGTGGGCTGTAAGGGTCTTTAAGGGTCTTCGGTGCCAAAGGCAAACGCCAGAAAGAATATATATTCTTGATCAGCACTAAGAGCCGAGTCGAAATAGTCATGTCCTTCTATCCACATGTCCAGCGGTCTGTCTGTCTAAGACGGTAAGAGCTAGGGGTTTGCGACGCTTAGAAGGCATCATCTCCGACCACATAAAGTATATGTATTGTATATTCTTGACAAGCATGACGAGCTGAGTCAAATAAGCCTGTCCGTCTGAGGCGGCGATCGGCGTCT
>JAEIFU010003782.1:0-24145 GCA_018904235.1 Lordiphosa stackelbergi | reverse complement strand
TCAGCATCTCCTTATCCATCCAAGGGTCCAGGTCCCTGCTCGGGCGCCATTTGAAAGGAAGCTCCTAGGCCGGGGTATATATCTCAGTCGTATATCTCAGTTTGTAAAGAAAGTCTGAGACACTGAGGGTTAAGGGATCTTGGCAAGAAATATTCTTGAAAGGGATGCCCTTAGCATCATTTAAACTATTTACAAGGAATGAAACGTGGGGCCTGGCTACAGAACGATGGAACAACCTTCCGGTTTGCGCCGTAGCTAAACTCACGTGGCCAACGTTCAACCTAAAACGAACCAACAGTCTTCTGCGCCAAAGTAGAGAAACTATATCAATTTTGGTTGGAGCCCTAACGGGTCGGCTTTGGGCGTAACTCACAACGACTTCTGCAGAAGCTGCCAATGTGAAGAAGAGAAGGAGACAATACTACATCTTCTTTGCAATGGCAAAGGAGACTCAAAACTCTTGGTCACCCATTTCTACTCAACCTCTCGGAAGTATACGTTATAGAGATTCCATCTCTACTAAAATTCTTAACTTCGTCACAATGGTTCAGTCGGGAGGAACCCCCTCTGGCTGAAATAGGGAATAATATGGTATCGACAGTCTTACTGTCCCTAGCCATCTCAACCTAACATAATCGGCTGATGTAAATACTTGGACGGCTGATGAGAGGACCGAAAGGCCTGCTAGCTTTTAATAAGAAGCTTTGTTCCCCCTATAGTTGTTTATAGGTAAAATAAAGCCGCTTACTATGTGAGCTAGCTTTTTACCGATTTTTACCTAGATTTTACCCATAAGATATACAAAATTCCTGCAAATTGAAATCTTTAAGAGCAATATTTACTTATGTACTTCAATTTTATTTGCAAAAAAAAAACTACTACTTTCCCCCTCAAATTCATTTAATTCCAAGTCTCTTCTGTTTGTGCACGATTTGAGTAGCCGCTGTAATGTGACGTGAGTGACAGCTTGTACCAGCTTGTGTGTGTTTGTATGTATGATCATGTGCCAGCACTACGTCAATCTGCCATGCGCCAAAGGGGAGGCAAATAAAACTCCTCGAGTTTTTGTGCTAAAGGAAAAACAAAACTACTCCAGTTTTTTGTATTTTTTGTTAGCCTAAGGAATTGACACACTTGGTCCCATGGCAATCAATATTCATTCATTATATTTGACGATCGAGGTGAAATGCAATTGGCAACGGGAACACATGCCTAACTGCCTGCATATTTGCTGGAGCGATCGTGATCGTCATTAGAGGCGGTTGCACTTTGTGTAAAAATTTATGACCACTATTAACATACGCTTACTTATTTACAGAGAGTAAACAAAAACAACTAAGTAATAAATAAAGAAAAGTGTCAGAAATGATCGACATTAATATATGCTGTAATATGAAGAGTAAGGGTATGTATTCATTTTTTTTTTTAAGAGGACCGTGTACGTAAAGCTACAATTGAAAATGTGGGTGTAACGAAAGTAACAGAGAGAAGGAATCATTTCCGACCCTATAAAGCATTAACAGCCAAGTCGATCTAGTCGATCTGAACGCACAGATTTCAGAGATGGTAAGAGATATTGATTTGACATGTTGACCGCCCCGCAATTTGTCATATCTCCCACAGTTTTAAAGATAGATATTTTCGTACCTTCTAGAGAAAGTTGGTAATGAGCATTATTTATTGATTTGCAAACTGAACTTTAGACTTTCTTAAACAGCTCGAGTGTGTTCGAAATATGATTTATTTAATAATGCCAATTATAAACCTATATACCCTCTTTTTCACTACTGCAAACAGCTTGCCATCAACAATAAAAATCCATTGCAATCGCAACAACACCAAAATTATTAAATTAAATACAAAAACAACAAAACAAAATATTTTTCCTAAGCAATCCAAATATGTTATTCATAATTATAAATTAAAATAAAAAACAAATCAATGCCATTTGTGCCAAAATAATGTTAATGATGCCAAATCTGAGTACGGGGTTTGGTTACGTGCTCAGCATGAGTGGGTCGCTCATTAGTCAAGACACGAACCATGGTGAAACTAAAAACATGAATTATGATTAATATCGGTCAGTTATTTGTTGCTTTTTCTTTATTATTTTTTGGCTTGTTTACATTCACATTGATTTTTTCGGGATAGGGGTTGAGTTATATATGTACATACAATATATAATAATGCCAACTTAAGCTAAATAATATTAGTTTTCTATTAATTAGAATTAATTTTGGAGCTTTCTCAAATTAAATTCAATTTGTATGCAAAGCAAAATTATTAAAAATTATTAAATTTATTTATATACGATAATGATTAAACAAACAAGTAAAAAAAATGTGGTATATATATGTGTATGCTTGATGTGCCCGCACAGTAAAATTCCATCAAATTATATAATAAATTTCAAGTCTCTTAAAGAGACTTGTTTGATTTGTAACCAGGATTCACCACAAGGAATAGATCGATTATCAGGGTGTCAGTTGAGCGTTTTTTGGTTTTGTGGGGGAAAAATTTGTAAGTACGCCTTGTCGAGGGAATAAAAGTAAGAAAAATTAGAACATAAAATTCATGAAACTAGCTTTGAAATTATTTAATTATTACTTGGACCATATTTGAGGCCAATACAACATGGAGCTATTGGTAAGATAAACTTACAATAAGATGTCCAATCAACCAAGGAAATCTCTTTTGATTTAAGAATAGATTTAAATAATTCATCAATATTTCACCCTATTTTTATGGTGATTAGAGATTAAGCTGTTCTGCTGTTAGTCTTGAATTGTGTTTTTATGTCATTTGTAATTCCTAAATAAATCTTTAACCCGACTGACTGAATATCAACACACAGCCCAAAACTATTTAACCCTAAGCTTTACGATTTCAAAAAAGCCATTGACGCTTACGAAAAAAAATTTTTTAAATTTCATTATAAAAAAGGGTAAACCGTAAAAGGGTAAACCGAGGGTGAAACCGAACCCCTAAGAACCGGTTCGGTTCGGGTTTTTTAAGTGCGACGAACCGGACCATGGACCGAACCCTTAATATGTTTAACTCCTCGAACCTGAACCCGAACCGGACCACTTTTTCGAAAAATTAGGTTCGGTTCAACAAATGATGCAGTTTTTTCAACGACACACAAAGGGAAAAATCGAAATCTGACAGCTGTCATTCAAGAAGTTCTCCAATCCAACGGCATTTCTCTAGGTCAGATTTATAATATCAGAACTTTTAAAGAGCAGAACATGAATGCAACTATAAAGAAAGTAATGTTGATGAAGGTTGCTCATGTAAATCAAAAGCATTTCCTGATTTGAACGATGACCACGTTACCACAATAGATTCCCTGGAGGACTATATAATTACATTCTCTTGGGCTGCACACACTCTAAATTTAGTAATTAACGATTTTTTTAAGGAACTTCAGTTTGACATTGACATGAAATGTTTCATCGATGTTTTACTGCTCAGACACAATGGAACTCAATCTACAAAATGTGCAAACGCTGACTAATTCTTAATGATTTTTGCATTCAGAGTTCCTTAAAAGATCTCCACCTAAAAACATCTGAATGGAACTTAGTTCAAAATATATGTAATTTGCTCGATAAACGTTCTTCTATTATGAGCTCAGTACCAATATTGGCTGCAGTGTTCTTAGATCAGAGATTTCAAACTTTGTTAGCTTCACATTACACATTACCGACATGCTGAAGCTCTAAAACGAAAACTTCTTAATGTGAGTTTTCAAAATTCCACTTTGAATGATTCTACGTACGATTGCGAAGAAGAGAAGTTTATAAAAGCAATAAACAAATATCAAATACACAATTTGTAAATGATTTAATAGATTCCTACAAAAATTGTTTAAGAGAACGTAAATCGACAAATGTCTTTAACTTTTTGAAAGGTCTAAAAAGCGGACTTTAAAATTATTGCCTTAACTATATTTGCTGTTTGAGCAACTTAGGTAACAGTTAAACGAACCTTTTTAACACTTAAGTTTGATGTTTCTGTTATTATAGTGTTTATTAACTTTAAAGCTTACATTATTGAAATAAAGAAAATTATTTTAGAAAATAAGTATAAATAAATCGAAACTATTCTTTTATGTTCAAGCGAACCGAGGTTCGAACCAAAACCTCCCGGACCGAACCTTCAAAAAAATTTGAGAGGTTTGCAGCCTTGGGAAAAACCCTTTTTATTGAAATTTGTGCGAGAGTTTGTTGGTGGGGGGGGAGGGAAAGTAACTAATTCAAAAAAATTGCCATTGACGCTTACGATTAACAGAAGTTATGCCATAAAATGGATAAAAACCCTTTTAAACTTATTGAAATTTGTGCAAATTTTTTAAGTAAGAATGGAGGACAGTAGCAAATTTAAGATCCACATAACGGCAAAAGATTAATTTAAAAATTCTTAAATTTCCTTTCAACTGCCAACTTGGCGTTGTCTCGTAGTGCCAGCTTTTGCTTGCAAGCAGCGCTGAAATTAGAAGGCAGCTCCAGTAAATAGGCAAAGACTGCTGAAGATGGACAGTCTATCCAGCCTCCTTTGTGGTGAATGTGTGTACGTGTTTTTAAAGTTAAAGGCAAACATAACATGACCTTGAGACAGCTAAAACTTGCTAGTTATACGAATAGAATTTAATATGTACATTTGGGTGGACGCCGATAAAAAAGTTAACTGATACCATCTTAAAGATTGCTTTTAGGGTGTACATAATAAATTAAAAAATCAAAAATTTAGATCAGTTTAACCTCTGCGAAAAGCGTTCAAAGTTTTCACAAATATTACGTGTACGATACGTTCACCAAATTGAAATTTTGTCGACGAATTCTCCGTATCATTTTAAAAGTTGTCAAATTTGAATTCAATCGAGCAACAAATAAATATGGAGATCGAATGTAATTTTGTTCGGTAGACTAAGACCAAAAATTGACGAAGCGAGCCCAGTTCCAACGAAGAGATGCGTTTTATCCACGCGCTTATATGGGACTAAGTTTGTAAGCCTGTCCATTTCGAAAAGTGCGACTAATGTGGCTCGCAAGTTGGAGTCAGCATGGTCCACGAGCGGAATTCCGCATAAAAGCATGAACCTTCTAGTCAGATACTGCCGACATAACACTGGAAACCATTTTTGGGTTACCATGGTCGATTCGCTAAACTCAAGACACCGCTCCGTGGAGACCGTTTTGAATCGATAAAAGAGATAGAGAGAAGGTTGAATATTAATAAAATGTATCTTCCTCTCCAAAAATTCCGAAATAATTTTTCCTGGATGGACCACGAATTATGATGAATTTAAATTTACGTGCAAAAAATTAATTGGCGGTCATCCATGGTTTCTTTTAAAAATGAATTTTGAAATTTGCTGTTTTTGCACCGAAATTATGCATGTGCTTTTCTTCAAATGTCAAATTATTAAAAATAAATATGAAATTTGTGAACAAATTTGTTGTGTTCAATTGTTCAGTACGTTTCAAAAATTGATTAAGGCGCGGGTTGTGAAACTACAATTTCGAAGTTTTTGACGATGTCGGAGTCCAATGTCAATGACTTCCTTATTAGTCATAATGTCATTTTAAAGGAAATCAACTGTCCAAAATGTGGTGAAGTGTGCAAAATTTCTTCTAAAGGTAATTGTCTATTATATGTCCTTCCTCTCCAAAAATTCCTTTGCAAAATTTCGTCTAAAGGTTCGAGGACCGTATTTTCCGTGCCAATGGACAATAAGAAGAAGAAAAAAACAAAAAGTACAGTGCAATTTTGTAGAAAGTGTTCGCAAAAACACTTTTTGCTGGTACAAAATTTTCTTACCTGAAATTTGCAAATTTGTTATGTGGGAAAACTGAGTTTTTGGAGGGCCGAAATGGGGTGGTACCGTCAATCTATTGTTGACTGAAAAGTTTCCTGAGGGAAGTATATATGGACTGGAGGGTAAATAACTGCCGTTCCATCATTGGAGGACCTGGAAAAGTTATTAAAATTGACGAGTCCAAAGTTGGCAAAAGGAAGTTGAATAGTGGAAGGCCAATGGGTGTTTGGTGGCATCGAGCAGGAGTCCGGTGAGTTGTTCACAAATTTGTAGAAATTTTTTTTTAAAAAAAATTTTCGTTTTTCAAAATACTAATTTATAGGAGGTTGATGTAAACGCGCCTTCAACTTTACATCTAATGCAGGGTTCCCCAAGAAGAGAGCTCTAAAATGTGACTGTGTCTCTTTCTAAAACACAGTGAAGCATGACTTCGGCAAGCACTCGGTGTGCCCCAGGGGCTATAGCTGGGGAACTCTGCTCTAATGGGTGGTGTGAAAAAAGTTCAGAGCCTCATCCACGTCAACTGAATAGGCCAAATACTTCGATATTGGTCTGCTTTTAAACTTGAAAATGTCATTGCAGTTAAATTCTAGGTGTGAGTTGTTGACAAATTTAATATTTTTTTATTATTTATTTGACATTTGAAGAAAAGCACATGCATAATTTCGGTGCAAAAACAGCAAATTTCAAAATTCATTTTAAAAAGAAACCATGGATGACCGCCAATTAATTTCTGCACGTAAATTCATTATAATTCGTGGTCCATCGAGGAAAATTAATTTCGGAATTTTTGGAGAGGAAGGACGTATAATAGACAATTACCAGAGAAGAGCCCGAAACGAAGAAGGAATTAAAGCATACCGGATAAAGACGCACATGTTTATAAAATTGTAAAAACCTTGTCACAAGTGTATTGCAGTCGCTGAGACTACTTTCAGGGAATGAAATGAATTTACAATAATAAATAAAGATTTTTTTGATTTATAAACAGATTCCCTGTATTTTTTCATATTTAAGTAATACTCATTATTTTAAGATCTTGAAAGAATGGGAATTATCAAGTGGACGATAGTCTATGTATAAGCAGCGCAGTAAAAATAGACTATTCGGAAGAACGGCTGCAACCGTGATGCGCAGCACTTCAGTTCAGTTCGTGTGGGACTTCACTTCAAAGATATCCTGATAGCTATTTAGTGTACTGCTTAAACTTGCTTTCATCTAGAAGTGAACAGCGCAGAATAGTAGAAATTTTGCCGTAATATACGATTTTTACAAAATATATATTTAGTAAATATTATTTGCATATTGTATTGGTTATAGAAAAAACAAATTTTTCAATGGTCATGGTACCTTTTTGTCAAATGTTATGACTTCAAACCAAGTCTACGCCAACTACTTAAAAATTAAACATGTAGGCAAGGGCAACAGTACGTATGAGTGATAAACTTTGAATCCAAGTCGCAGACCCTAAAACTAACTTTTTCTCAAAAAAAAAAACCATCGTTTAAAAGTTTTGTTATGCCATTTTTACATAAAAATACCTAATTGTACATATCAATTTATTTTCTTTTGTGGAGTCTGTAATTCAGTTATAGAGGAAAAAGTAACATACTTTAGTGAAAATTATACTCGACATGGAAAAACACCGAAGTTAAAGCGAGACGGACTTGGTCTAACACCAAATACAAACAAGAAGGTATGGTCAGCGCTCAGCCCGCTCTCTGTTTCAGCTTACAACAGAGTTCCCCAGCCATAGCCCCTAGGGCACGAACACGAATTTACTCTATGCTTTATGAACGATCAAAGTAACTCACGCATCTCATTGTTTTGACTCTCAGCTTGTATCTCAAGCAGTAGCCGCCATACCGTATTTGTTGTAAAAAGTTGAATTTTTGGCACTCTAGGATTTATGGAGGCCACACTAGCCAAAAATGTGAAAGTTTATGAGCTATGTGTGATAAAGTACAAATCAATGTTTTTTAAAAATCAAAGGCGCTTTTTAAGTTCAGCGGAACGTGTGTAAATTGGCCTCTAAAGACAGACATTTTTCGATTTATAGCATTTTTATCGAAATAAATCATCCCGTTCAGGCTAGCGCGGTTCTTGGATTAATTCCCCATCTGAGCATATAGTCCAACATATGATCTAATTTTGTGATTTTTATGGCTTTTAAAAATTTTATTTGGCAAAGTTAAGGCTGTTTAAGACGATAAACATATTTAAATTTATGGAGGAGAACTAGATTGTCAGTAAAAAAATTTATAGGAACGAAAAAGGCTACTTGTTTCAAAATAGAATTTATCATCTACATGTAAACATATAACACTTTAGGGCTAATCAAGTAGCCTCTTTACAGTTCCTATACAGATTTGGAGTGACAATCTAGTTTTCCTCCCATAAATTTAAATATGTATTTTTGTCTTTAATTGGCTATAACGTTGCCAAATAAACTGATTTGAATGCTATAAAAAAAAGCACAAAATTAGATCATAGGTTTGGCCATATGCTCAGATGGCGAAAATAATTATCAAATAACCGCGCTAGCTTAAAACGGGATGATTTATATTGATAAAAATGCTATAAATCGAAAGATGTCTGTCTTTAAAAGCCAAATTAGACACTTTCCGCTGAACTTATATAGCACTTTTGATTTTTTAAAAAAGCATTGATATGTTCTTTATCGCAATTAGCTCATAAACTCACATATTTATGCCTAGTGTGTCCCTCCATTAATAAAAAAAAAAAAAAAAAAAATTTTTTTTTTTTCCCACATATCTTGGAAACAAGAGCTGATGGAGCTAAACCGAAACCAGTTTTGGAATCAGTGAGCATAAACTTATCATATTTTTAAACCAACAGGGCTGCACCTCACAAAGTTGGTCATTTTGTTGGCCTGTGTAATAATATGTTGAGGACTAAACATATCTGGGTCTACTCGGGTAGTCGTACCCTCCTTTAAGAACATAGTGCTCTCTTATATGTTAAAGTAGTTTGAGTTTTAGATCTTTCTTTTCCAGCAAACTCAATCTCAATGTTCATTCCTATCCCTTGAACAGTTCAATGATATCTACAAAATCTCTCGTCTAAACTCTAAACGCTCTACATTAAAACACTTAACACATTTGATAATCGATCATTGCGAAAGGCAAATAAACAAAAAAAAATTGTTGATTTTGGGTTTTAGGAAATGAATATGGAAAATTTTGGTTTGATGTTTTGTACGCAATCCAAGCAAATCAAACAAACGAGGAAAAATCAAAGTGCCTGGCAACAGATTTTTGTATATAACATTTTTTTTTGGTTAGATTGTTTTCTTTTAGTTGGGTGTTGGTGTGCTATAAGTGCGATGACGTTGATGATGCGGATGATGCGTAAGGTCTCTGGGATGACAGATGATTGATTGTTGATGGATCTTGCTCCTTTTGCATATACAGCGAGCGCGTGCCGTGGACTGCAGAGTGTAGTTGTTGTTGTTGTTGTTGTTTTTGTGGGTGGTTTTGTTTATGGCAAGTTGAGAGAGCGAGCACAGCAGCAGCAGCAGCAGCGAGCGTAGGCAGCAAAGAACGTCCCAAAGAGAATTTGTGTTCTGGGTTTTAGGCTAAACTTTGATCGACATTTGTGTCCGCCAGCGGCGGTTTTGAGTGCTGTTGTTGTTGTTGTTTGTACGTGCGACCAAGTAAAGGAACATGCTCTTCTAAAATTAGATTGCAAATTGCATAAAAAAAACAAAAACAAAAAAAACAAAGACAAGAACAAACATAAAAACAAAATGCAACATAAATTAAATTAAATATTTAAAAAGACTTGACTTGGTCATGCAAAAAGCACCGTTAAAGCGCGTGCAAAGACAAAAGATGAGAAAGAGAGAGAGAGAGAGGAGAGAGGAAAGCTGGGTATGGCTATGGACAACAAACTTGCCACACATTTACATAGATATAGAGAGAGAAAGACAGAGGTTTTGTATTTTCAAAAGAGAGTTACATAATACATCGAGATTACATAGACAGAACACATTTAAGGTGATAACACTCAGAGAAATATTTTTGGTTTGGTTTTACAAAAAAAATTCAGCTTAAAATAAAAAAAAATTATCTTAGAATGAGGCAACATTCGGGTTGGTCTGGTTTTAACCAAAGACTATTGGTACACACAGATGGCGTATTTGAACAAAACAAATTTCACTTTCCGCAAGAATTTGCAGATTCGAATGAAAAAACGATTAATAATAAACTTTTAAGCAAATTCTGGTGCAAAACTGATTCGAAATCACAAAACTTTTGTCGAAAGTGGAATTGAAAACAAGAAAACGGACACCCTTGTATATTTTTATAAAATCCTAGAACCGATCGTTACTATATCATATAAATATTACCTATACAAAAAAAGTTTTAAAGGCTTTTGAAAAGCTCTAGACAATAGTATTAATTCAAATCGGACAATATTGCATCTAAGTTCATTTAAGAGCCTCATCATTACGCTTTCTTTTTCAGTAAGTGTCGTTTCGCTGAACTGTAAGCAACATAGGTTTTGTGTGCTTCAAATATTTCAACTTATAAAGACAATTTGCGGGAAAGTTTACTTTTTTAATTTCATTTGGGATTTTTTAGCTGGCTCGAGGTCAATGTTTTTTTGGTGGTTATTAAAAACAAACAAACACGAGTTTTTGTTTTTCCAATAACTTTTGCTCCTAAATTGGATCGATTCATGGATCGTTTAATGTGCGGCTTAATGCACTTAATGTATATAACGACTATATTAACCGTTGTAGGCTGCAATTCTCGCAAAATCCTAAGCAGTTTTATTCGTTTGTTAATTCTAAACGCAAATCTTCCACTATCCCCTCATTTGTGCGTTATGGTAATATGAAAGCGAACACCGATCGTGTGCCAAATTAATATATTAACGTACTTTGTCCACGCCAACCTACTCATCCACTCACCCACCCATTAACCGGATGAATAAATCACATAATTTTTAGGCCTCAGATAACTGAAAGCTCTTCCTTTGTGATCTTAACTCTGTAAAAACCTGTCTATGCACCGGGACCCGACGGAGTAACCTGCGCAACATATAAATTATTCGAATTGTCTCGGAATCATCCACTTTCCCTATGTTATGGAAGGAATCTTTATCATTCCCTTCCCATAAAAAAGGTAACAAGTCTGATGTTGAGAATTATAGAGGTATTTCAAAGTTGTCTGCAATTTCCTAAAGCTATTGAGAGAATTATGACATCTCAATTGCAGCATTTATGCAGTTCCATTATTTCACCCTATCAACACGGCTTTGTGAAGCGTCGATCCACTACAACTATCTTATTAGAGCTTACATCATTAGTGATCAAAGGATTCTTATGCAATATGCAAACTGACGTGATTTATACTGATTTTAGTAAGGCTTTTGACTCTGTCTATCACTGCTTGCTGCTTCACAAACTGTGTTTAATTGGTTTTCCAACTAACCTTCTTATTTGGATCTCTGATTACTTAAGTTCTAGAACACAAAAAGTTCTTCTCTGTAATCTGTATTCCCAAAACAAACTAGGTTACCTTGGTGTACCCCAAGGTAGTCACTTGGGTCCATTGCTTTTACACTCTTCATAAATGATCTCCCGTCGTCTTGACTCAATCTCGTGTGCTTATGTACGCTGATGATGTGAAACTATGTTTAACATATAATGATTTGGTTCCTGCTTTATTCTGTAAGCTGACTTGGATGCATTTTAGTCTTGGTGTAAAGATAATCTATTAAACCTTAACAGTTCCAAGTGTAAGGTTATGACATTTTACAGAAGCTCACCACAATTCTTTTTCTTATATGATTAAATAATGTCCCACTAGAGTGTTTGAATGATACAGTCAATGAGGTAAATGATCTTGGTGTAATTCTTGATCACCGACTTAAATTTGACTCTCATATAACGGCTACTGTTTGTAAGGCCAGGAGTACTCTTGGGTTTATTAAGCGCTGGTCGAAAGAATTTGATGATCCATATACAACGAAAATTTTGTACATTTCTCTTGTCCGTCCTATACTCGGAGTACGGATCCTGTGTGTGGTCTCCGCTAAATATTCGGGACCCATCAAGATAGAATTGAATCTAAGCAAAAGCAGTTTTTATTGTTTGCTCTTCGTGGCTTAAACTGGAATCCTGAGGTCCGTTTACCATCATACTCTAGTAGGCTACTTTTTGATTAACGTCTTTCCCCTCATTAACCGCAGAGTGGCGCTTGGTGTAATATTTATATATAGATTGATTAATGGTGAAATCGACCCATCTGAGTTGGTTGGCCAAATTAACCCTCAACGTTCCTAATGACCACTCGGCAATTTTATACCCTTATCACTAATTCGTTATATGCTTTGGATGAACCGTTTCGTGTTCTCTGTGCTGATTACAATAAACTCTACTGTAATCAACTCGGGGAAGCTCCTTCCCCTTTCTATGAAATAACTATTTTTATCTTAACCTATCTCGCCGGTGATATAAATTACTTTTTGTTTTCCGCGGTGATTTGGTTCCCAATGTGTGTGTCTCCGCCTCCCGGCGGTTTCGGTTCCCAATTTATGCTACTTTTGTCGGTTAGGGTCTGCGCGTAAGAAGCCGGGGCGTGGTCGGAAGGAGCCACTTGAACGTACTGCGTATTGTACGGCCACGTTCATATAAAAATGGTTTTGCAAGATGTTATCCGTGAAATTGTCAAAAAAATATGCTAGCAATGGACACTTCTTTGAAAAATGAATTTGTAACAAATTTTCCACAATAATAAAAGTAAAAAAAGATTTTTGAAAACTTTTTTTGTACAGTTAATACAATTTTACTTACGTCAGGAATTTGAGGATTCGAATGAAAACGATTTTAAAAAAACATTTTAAAGCAAATTTCAAACCAAAACTAATACAGCCTGGTTTTAAAATCCCCTTCTGCAAAAGTTTAGTGATTTAGAGGCAAAATCTGGTGCACAACAGGTTTAGGTTAAATTTTATGCGGAAGTGGAAATGAGCACAAGGCTGTTATGTCGAAACGGACTCAAAGAAGTATATAAAATACTAGAACCGATCGTAACTATATCAAATATATATAATCCGAGTCGATTAAACGAGGCAAAATTATTAGGACTGTCGGATTTGCAGATGATGTGGCACTGATAGTGGTGGCGAAGCACATAAGCGAAGTCCAATGAGCAGCTAACGATGCTATCAGTATGACCCAAAATGAACTCCTACTCGTCGAACAAGACGGAAGCCGTGCTCATTACTAGCAGGAAGGCAGTCGAAACTACCAGCATAGTGGTAGGAAGTGCCACAATACACTCCAGTTCATACCTCAAACACTTGGGTGTGATGATAGACAGGCAAGTAATTAAGCTAATACTGCGAGCGTGGCGTTGTCGCGCATTATGGCTAACACCCACGGACCAAAGACATTAGAATATGAAGATGAGTAACGCCATACGATTTTTTCGGGCTGGCTTTTCAACTGGCTTTTGGCTCTCTTGAAATTTTTTCAAAAGCCAGAGAGAGAGAGAGCGCTCTAGAGCCAGCCGCTTTTTTGTACGCATACAGCGACAGCCGACGACTGTAAGTGTGCTCACGTATTCTCCAGCATTACTCACACAAGCAAGTGCATTCTATTTATAGATTTTTAAGCTCTCAACTTTGTGTGAGCGGAGAGAGCGCGATTTTCGTCGCCACCAAAAAAATAGCTGCATAGTGCAAAACCAATATATGGCCGTTCGGCATCTTAGAGATTATATTGGTCTTTGCACGGACCCAAGTAAAGTACGAGAAGGCTTCTTGTTAGTGTGGTCACAAATTGATCCTTCTATATGCAGCACCAGTGTGGGCAGGTGCCATGAAAACACACTCCTACCGAACAGAAGCAGAAACAGCTTATCGTCTATGCGCGCTGAGAGTGGCTTCTGCATACCGTGGTAGCGGGCATGATTCCCAACGACCTTTTGGCGAAAGAGAGGAAAGTCTTGTCTGCGTCTGGAGAGTACCAAAATCGGGAGGTGCAAAGATCAGCGACAATCGAGCTTTGGCAGGAAAGGCGGAATGGAAGTACAAACGGACGCTGGACGCGACGCCTTATCCCGAACATAGCGACATGGACAGTTGAATTTCTATCTGAATCAAATGCTGACAGGACATGGGTGCTTAAAATATTATCACTGGAGGTTTAAGCACGAGGAAGACCCAACCTGTACCGCCTGGGGGGGTTCACACAAGACGCAGTACATATATTTTTTGTCTGTCCGACATTTAATCGAGAAAGAAACGAGCTTAGCATGAGGGTGGGTAGGACACCAGCCGCTTGTAACCTGAAACCCTGGTAGAAACAACATAGAAAGCCTAAGAAATTATTTAGTATCAAATTCACACAGAAAATAAAAGATTCATTCGGATTCGTTGGGCAATTTTCGGTACATTGCATGGAATATATCAAAATAAATACCGAAACTATCCAATGGATCATGGTTAGGCGTAATAAAGCACCATATCTTGAGATCACTAACTCAATCTATTTAATTGAATTGAAAACAACTTTCACTGAAAGTCAAATTCACAAATAAAACCATCTGTGTATCTTAATAGTCTTTGGTATCAACCGAGTTGCTTTAGCCATGTTGCTGAAACATTGTTGCCAAACTTAAATGTTGCTAACGGAGTGTCAACATTTTTCTTTTCTATTTTAAAGTGAATTTTTTTAATTTCTGTTTCTTTTTTTTTAATCTTCTGAGTCAATATTTGAACTCACCTTGCAACTGACGATTTATCAGCGCCGTCAGTCCATGGCCCACATCCACGCTCTTCTTTAATATCAACATGGGCTTATCCTCCGCATCTTCAGCATAGCCGCCAGAGGGTAGAAACCCATTGCTGGCTATAGATTCGCTAACCTACAAAAACCAAAAATGTTTTTTTTTTTTTTTTTCATTTTCCCCCCTTCCCTTCCTTCACAGACCTGGGTGACCTGCATCAATTTTTTCACCACATCCCTGCCCAGAATGTGATCAAAAACCGTCTGCAAGAAAGGCTCGGCCATTATTGATAGCTTAAGCTTATCGCGATGCCAGATTAAGACACGTGATTCCTCCATGGCCATGATGGATACCTAAATTTAAGATAATTAAATTTCGCCTTCAAAAGCATTGATTTTGCTTACCTGAAAGTAGTCATCGGTTGAGACGCCAAACCATTCCGGCGAGTCTAGGAACTGATGCGGAAACACTATGTGCAAGGCCCTTTGATGTTGCGAAACCACCAATCTGATGGGGATCCATTGGAATGCCAATGATTTATATGGTGGATGTATCATTCATTAATTTTATCTACTCACTTGCCACTCAACACCAGCGACAGGCTATCCACCTTGGTGACCTTCTCCTGGGCATAGACCTCTTGATATTTGAGGGCACGTATCACCTTCATGCAGTTGAGCACTTTTTTGAATTGATGACGCGTCACGTGCAGAGGATAAAACAGAGCTAAGTAGACCTGGAAAGAAATCAAAGAAATATATATTTTAATGGATGGATCCTATTATCAAAACCCCACCCACTCACTTATCGCTAAGGGGGCACAGCGCTTATGCTTTGTTGATAAATAAATTTTATTTATTTATAAATATAAATTTACAAAAAGCCTTCAAAGTATGTGCGGATTGTTCAAGAGAAATTAATACGAAAGTTAATGCACTTGACTCGCTCAACCGATACTTCTGCAAAAAAAAAAACCTAAATATTTTTTTAAACAAAATGAAACGATTGCGGAATTGATTAAGAAGAAAGTAAAGTTAGAGATGTAAGATATATAAAAAAGACGGAAGTATCGAGAATCGATAGTTGTTAGTATGGTGTGAATCAGTTAGATGAACTGGATCTGTGATGGGCCGCAGCCACTTCCCTCTTTAATGATGCGTTAAGTTTACTGGCTTCTCAGGGAAGTTGACTCTGAATGCTGGCTTGTATATCTACGATATGTTAGGGGGTTGCGTGTCAAGGGGTTGCTTGACGTAACCGCTTGACTGGTTGTTGCGCAGGAACTTGGGACCCATATGTTGTTAAAATGATTGAGTGACTTTTTTTCTGAAAGCTCAAACATTCAATGAATGTATTGATGTGAAGACACTAGCTGGATGTCGTCGAGTTCACTGGACATGTGTGCTATGCATCTGAAGCTGATGTCGTCGATGCAGGGGATCGGACATGTGTGCTGTGCGAGTATAGATCCGACAGCCTCCCCTCTTTTTTAAACAAGGTGGATTGGACTGGACCAAGAGTTCTTGAGTTGCTATTTAAGCCAAACTGAAAGAAGCTACTTGAACTCTGTTTTGACGTCTTTATGTATGGATGATTGTTTTGTTGTTTCTGTTCGCTGCGAATAGCTTGATCGTCTGCAGTTGATGTTGAGCTTCGACTTATTCACAAGACGCCATCATCAAATTTTTGTGTGTGTATGCGCTACTTGAGGAAGCCGTCTGTTAGCATTTTATTTATGTGAATTTGCTTAATGTTTTTTGCACATTGCACTTTTGCTGTATTGTTGCTGTTGCAATGCTTCTGGGCGCTACTAAGGGGCGTTTGCATTAAAAACAAAAAAGTTTTTGTCACTAAGACTACTTTTTCGACCGATCGTTCGTACACAGAGTGAAAGAACCGAGAACATTGGACTCAAAACGAGCACAAACGTTACCAAAAACAGTGCATGAACGGTTTTTCTTATTTGTAGTACAATGTTCTCACTTCGAGAACAAACGCAAAAACTCAAATTGAGTTGATGTTGTTCCATTTTTAAGAACTTGATTTGAGTTAATCTTTTCCCGATTTCAAGATCATTTTAAACTCAACTGGGAAACTAATATTAATTGATTTTCGATCAGGTGTGAGCGGATTCTTCACACTTGGGTGGAATAGTGAACGGGGGCGACATACCTCTATTGATTGGAAGTGAAGGGAGGGGCAAGGCTCCACCCATATATTCCATATAAATCAGGTACAAAGCTTCAACGAACCACTTCACCAGAGACATTTCATTTAAGTTTTTCAGAAAAAAACAAAAAAAAAAATTTGTTTGGGCTTGACTGGGAATTGAACACGGTACCTTATACACTTAACGTATGGGATGACTCGCCAGCACATTCAGCCGTTGTACCATATGTGCAGATTCACATCTAGGGGGCTACTAATGTTTGGTTGAGCTGACAAGAGAGAGAACAAAAAGAGCTCCAACTTGCTCTCTCTCTCTCTCGTATATCTCTCTGTTGAAAGCCAGTTTGGTTGTTGTTTAAAGCAAATATTATCCGATTGAGAACAACTTTACTCATTCCAGGAACATTTGAAACAATTGTTCTCAAGAATTTTGAGACCATTTTGTTCTTATTTTAAGTTGAAGGCAAATTATTTTCTAAACAGGTTTTTTTCTGTCTGTGTAGACTCTTATTCTTGCACGCAGATCAAGTTTTTAAGATAACGATGTCAAATTTCAAATTTACATTTATATTCACAATATCTATAATCCCTGCCATTTTCATAAAGATCGGATAATAAATAACCGAGTTAAAAATTTTGCATACTTTTCGGAACACAGAAAGGCTATTAAACATTTATTTCTTTGAGAAACGGGTATATCGAAGTCGGTTAGAGCCGACTTTAACTTACGCTCTCGTTATTTGTTTGGTAGGATACACTCTATTCAACCCTCTTTTTCGAATTTGAAAAAACGTCGGTTCGTAAAGATTTAATATGAGTTCTAAGGAATCTTTAAGTGCAGTTTGCATTAATATGGGCCGAAATTTTTGGATTTTTAGCCATGGTTTACCCTCTTAAAGTACAAATTTTAAAAAAGATGGTTTCTAGAGATATATTACAGGATCTAAGGAATCTATAACGCGAATTTTCACTACCCCAGGGACGGGATTTTTCATAGCCAGATTTGGGATATATTTATTTTTTTCTAAAGGTCCTGAAAAAGTTCGTTTGTGGAAACATAATCGGGGGTGCCACTGAAATCTCTAGAGATTTTGCCGACGGTTGGTTTGTAAATCTCTCGAAAAATTCGTTGGTGCCACAGAACTTCTAGAGATTTCATTTTCTAGTTAGAAAATCTAGTTGGAGCACCAGATGTTCCAATTGATGTTCCATCTCTAAAATCAGGGCTGAATCTCTCGCCAAAAAATTTCCCTTATTTTAGATGTGGGTTAATTTAATGATTAACTGAATTTTTTGATTGTGTTATATGTTTTATGATGCATTTTTAAATACTTATTCAATTTTAAGTGGAGCATCCACCAATATAATGCAAAATTTATTGGCGCCAAACATGAGGTGTTAGGTTCCACCCTTCCGGATTTAAGGTTTTAAAAAGGAGACGGTTGAAAAGAGAAGCAGCAACAGAGACCTGGGAAGAAAAAGTACGCGTCGAAAGTGAGAAGTACAAAAGCCGCAAAGAAGAACTGAACCAAACAAGAGGAGGGGACAGAAATAAGAAAACGGAAAAAAAGCCCATAAGAAAGAAAGAAAGAAAAAAAAGGTGAAGAGAAGGAGTAGGGTAAAGAAAAGACGAAAACATCCGGACAAAAGTCCGCGTCGAAACGAAAGGGAGAAACAACAAAGGAGAGAGACCCGGAACGACGATAACCAGCGACAACAACAAGTGGAAATCCGACGAAGGACACCAAACCGACAACGGCAAGTAGAGAAGAGCAGAGACAGCGAAGAACAAAAAGCCCAAAGCAAAGTCCGCGAAGCAAAAACGAAACGAGCGTGGAACGAAAGACTCGGAGGATTAGGACCAAAGGGCGATACTGAATAATGACGAAGAAGCAGGGGAAGGTAAGCAAAAAAAAGGAAGGGAGGAAAGAAGTCAGAGCTATACGAAGGCGGTGAAGAGGAAGAGGAGCAGGGAGACCGAAAGATGGGATGACAGGTCGGGCAGACATGCCGCTTGGTGTGACCAAATGGTCAGCTCGCGGAAGCACTGCGGAATGTGCGCGGCCGGACCGTCGCGTTGATCAAGCACGGGCCAATCAGAAGAAGAAGGAATCCGCTAGCTGTCATGTAGAGGGCGTCACTTCGACAAAAGGCGCTAGTGAGAAAAGAGCTTTGCAAAATCTCCTAACAAAACATTAGAGGTTTATAACCAACCAAAAGAAATTTCTGTGGCACCAAAGAATTGGAATTCGGTTGGAATTTGGTTGGAAGAGGTTTCTGTGGCACCCCCGAATATGGGCTACCTAACTTCTTGATTTTTAAAAATGCTGGTTGGTAGATTTTTGTCCCGAAAAAATTACCTAACATCTCTATTCTAGTCTAGTTACTGTCAAATCACTGTTTAGTCACTCTTTAGTCACTGTCAGTCACTGTCAAGTCACTGTCAAGTCACTGTTTAGCCACTGTCAAATCACAGTCAAGACAATGTCAAGTCACGGTTCAGTCACTGTCAAATCGCTGCTAAGTTACCACCAAATCACTGCTTAGTCACTGTTTGGCCACTGTTTAGTCACTGTCAAGACACTGTCAAGTCACTGTCAAGTTACTGTCAAGTCACTGTTTAGTTCCTATCAAGTCACTGTCAAGTCACTGTTAAGTCACTGCTAAGTCACTGTTTAGTCACTGTTTGGTCACTGTTTAGTCACTGTCAAGACACTGTCAAGTCACTGTTTAATCCTTATCAAGTCACTGTTAAGTCACTGTTTAGTCACTGTTAAGTCACTGTTTAGACATTGTCAAGTCACTGTTTAGTCACCTCCAATTTCCCCCCAGTTTACCACCTCTTTCCGCCCATTTTCACTCCTCTCCCCCTGGGACACTCCGCTAAAGCAACAACACAAAATGAGCTGACGTCAGCGTCACGTGACGCTGAAATAAAATTTCACTCCTACTAAAATCTTCCGTACCGAAATTAAAAATGTTTCACATCAAAAAGTACAATTGTTTCTACATACAATAAGATTTCACAAAACGCTTAAATGATTTTCGTGATGCAAAACCCCAGATCTAATATCAGAGTTGTTTTCGATTTCGTCAACATACGAGATACTGTTAAAAATTTTTTAGCCGAGGGTGGGTGTATAAGATTTAGTAACATAAAAAATGCTTTTTTTTAAGTGTCAGAACGGGCGACGGGGAACCGGCTGTCTGAGTACGATGTTTCTTCGTAAACGTTTAAAAGAAAAAGGCCGACCTTTTAAAGTTTTTAATTATGGAATTTGAAGCAGTTCAGCGTTTTTGAAAGGTAGTTTTCGCTCGATATTTCGACATAAATGTTTCTTGTCTAGGAAGCCATTGAGTTACATTGAAATCTGTTTGGATTTGAAAACAAGGCTAAAGGCTTCTAAGAATTTTGATTAATTAATCAATAAACATCAAGGTAGGATAAATCAATAACCTTTTAAATCAAGTGTCCGACACACTTTCGTTCGCACACACACACACACACTCTAAGAGGAAAAACTCAAGATCAGCCAGGCCCCCAACCATACAGAAACTTGAAGAAACTTATCAGCTCGCTGTTGCTAAGCTCAATCGCTTGGCTCAAATGAAATGAACAATATCGATTTATGCAAATGTTTGCGAATCGTCGAATCGTTAGCACAACAAAGTGTGCCCCATTGAGTGAGCTTGATCAACTTGGACGGCTTTAGAACTGCTTTTTGACTTTGACCACTTTGGGGCAGGCCTTAAATGGGCCAACTAGACGGTAACCACACATGGCCAAATGTAAGAAGTTTGTCTAGGTATTGGGTTGACAGATTGTCTGTTGCCAAGCGAAATCATTTCGCTGACGCAGACATTGAGCTGCCGTTGCAACCAGCAGACAAGCTCTCTGTTGGGGGGCACAAGCTTGATCATATTGCATATATCAAGGCGATATAAAACACCAGTGATTTTCAGTTTTACAATGCCCTAACCGAGATTGGGGCATATCACACCATCTGAAAATGGTTGAATTCTATGCACTGAATTCTATGCATCGAGGCTGTTCCTCTTGAGCTGCATATTTCAAGGGTCTTCACAATTCGTTGAATGCCTCTCAGCTGTCAATTATGTAGAGTGTGTGGTATTTTTTTCTCGTTTTCAATTCAACGGCAATAACGTTGACGAGCATAAATAAATAAATGAAAAATAAGAAATATTTTAGCCGCAGCGACAAATTGTAATCCGGGCTGGTTGATTTGACTAGCTGCCCGACTGCCGCATGCGGCGACGTTCGCGGATTCGATTTGCAACCGGCAGGCAGGCAGTCAGGCGGTTGGCGGTTGGCGGACATCGCCACAGATGCCAAAGTCACGTACGCCATCCAAAGGGGAGCCCAACCACTTATGTAGGTGAGGCGACTCTCACAAACTATACCAAAAATAAAGAGAGTCAAAGAGCGGCCAGAGTCTACAGTCTTTGCCTCTCCTCACCGCACTCTTTGTAATGGATAGAGATTAGCCCTGATGAAGATGAGCCGACGTCCGCGATGAGCGTCTTCCTTTTGGTGTGGGAAACAAAAAGTTGCACAATTTGCAAATTGAAATCAATGAATGCGCGAATTCCAAAAGAAACGCACAAAAGAGGCCACCGAGCAATTTGTATGGGATCAAAAAAATAGATCATGCTCTACTCTACTTTAGCGAGATGCAAATCTTGACATTTTAATCATTAGTCAAGGAAACCGAGGGTTTTGTTTCTGAACCATTTGAGGTAGATCATAGATCTAAGCGTAAAACTAAGTTCAAAAAAGTCAATACGTCTGATATTCTCGTGATACTCCAACCTCATACGCTTTTACAAAAACCATTGCTTCCCGAATGTCGGGCTCGAAGGACCTTTTGTAATTTTTCTAAAGCATCTCTGAAAAATATACTTTTTTCTCTTTAAATTATTTGCTCCATTTGTTTGTTTAAATACTGAAGCCATCTTCAGTTCCTTATCGGGTTGGAACACGCTCCCAGTTACCTTCTCTATTATTCATTAAAGATCTTAGTTTACAAACTGGGCCACATTTAGCTCGTTTGCTCTGGGGGCCTTTCAATGTCAATAGTGCAGTGGTGCTCAAAATGCCAAAAGCCTATCCCATGGTATAGGAACACATAATTCTGCCGGCGTCACAGCCGACACATGTATAGAGAGGAGAGAATACGTGTGTTCTATAAATAGCACGCTCGGCGCCTGGCTCCCTCACAACGAGTGCTTTCGTCTTTTTCTTCTCTCATGAGGCATTTGTTCGTTTGCTTGTTGCTCATGTTCGACGTCATCACGTTTACTTCGTGTTTCGCTGCTACGCACTTAAGGGCAAAGCTTGATAATGTGAGTTTGGGCACCACTGCAACCACAGACTCGCGCTCAGGGCCGAATATCACAGATTGAGAACCGAAGCACCACGCGGCACTTAGATTTTGACCCTCAGCTCTTGGTTTTGAACTGATAGCCGGCGCTTAAGAGCCTGTAAGTGCATTATAGATGCACTTTTGGGACTTTGAAAATATTCGGTCACTCTAATTTGAGGCTTTCATTTCCAAGAAATACTCAAAAAACAACGTTTTATTGTGAAATTTGTGTAGAAATTTTATCAGCATTGTCTTGTAAAATATAAACTTTATTATTGTTAACAATGTCTAATCCAGTCACTAAATAATGAAAGGAATAAAGATATACCGCTCATCTTTGAATGGCAAATGTCAACTTTGTGCAAACAAAACCATTAAGTACTATTAAACTATCCAGAAACAGACTAGGTGACGAAATATTCGACACATTTGTTATGTTAAAAGAAAAGCATTAAAAGTCTTGCCGAAGTTTGTGAAGGAAAGTAATAGAGGGGATTTGTTATGTTAAAACGAGAAGGGTTATAAAACTTACAGTATGACTCTTAAAAATGTTTGTAATGAAGTAAATTTGTTTTGTTATGTTTTGATTTAAACAATTCATTACTAATAAAAATGGATGAACCATGCTTTATAATTTAAAAAATATTTTTTTTTTACCTTTACCTTTATCTAGATACTGAAAATTCCGGATATCTTTGACCTTACCTAGGTATATTTTTTGACGTTTTTCATAGTACCTTACCTAGGTACAACAAATCGAGTACCTTTCCAATTATTGTATGGGACACTTAATTCTTATACTTGCAGGCAGATCAAGTTAATTTTAAACAGGTCATAAAAATAATAATAATAATAATATGTTCCTTTATTAACATTATTTTTAAAAGAATTTCAGCATGATTTTGGAACAAAACGACATTGATTTTAAATCGTCTGTCGGTAAAGAGAGATTATAATTAAATTAAATTTAAGTGAATTCTGTAATTATTAGTTTTCTATATTATAAAGCGCTTGTGACTGTAGCTAACTAATTTTTCCCCAGCCTTCATCGTCTTCCCCATTTAATCTTGCAATAATTTCATTTTGCGTGAGTGACGACTTCCCAAATCTAGAACGTATATTTTTGAGCAGGGCAGCCAACCGGTCCGGAGACAAAGCGCTCCGGAGTCGGAGACTGCGGAATTTTCGGGAAGTCCGAACCGAACCTGAACCGGAGCAGAACAATTTTTTCAATTTTTTCTTCCCGAACCCGAACCTGAACCGGAGCAAAAAATAGTTGAAAAGGGTTCGGTTCAAAAAGGATGTTCTGTTACATTTTTTCCATCTGCTATAAATGTCAAGTTTGCAATTTTTAAGCCTTGGAATAAGAACAGCTTTCAATGAAATATTTTGCTTTATTTTATAATATTCAAAAGGAACTAATAGGTAAAAGCTTTAAGAATGGTAAATAAAAGAATTAATGATTCTTTACCATGTTTATCTTCTGATGAAATGCAATTTATATGGCCAAAGTTTTGGAAAAACTATTATTCGGGGGTGCCACAGAAATCTCTAGAGATTTTGCCGACGGTTGGTTTGTAAATCTCTCGAAATTGTCCTTGCCACAGAACTTCTAGAGAATTTTTCTCATTAGAAAATCTAGTTAGAGCACCAAGTTGTTCAGTTGAAGTTCCAACTCAAAATTATGAAAAAAATTTCCCTGTGTCATATGATTTATCCAATGCATTTTTTAATTATATTTAAAATTTTAAGTCATATTCTTCATAAATAAGTAAAAAAATTTTCAAATTTATTGGCGCCAAACATGAGGGGTAACTTGCAGCCCTTAATCCGCTGCCTGTCAAGTAGATGGCGCCACCACCGCCAGATGGAGCTAGTGAGAAAAGAGGTTTGCTAAATCTCCCAACAAATAATAGGAGGTTTGAAAACAAACAAAAGAAATTTCAATGGCACCTAAGAATTGGAGTTCGGTTGGAATTTGGTTGGAAGAGGTTTCTGTGGCACCC
>JAEIFU010003781.1:0-24190 GCA_018904235.1 Lordiphosa stackelbergi | reverse complement strand
TTTGTTAATGATACTAGAACTTTGTACCGAACCACTTAAGTATATAAAGCTGAAGCTGAATTTGTTTAGAATCAAATATTTACAAATGTGAAGTCGCCACTGAACACCTGCCTATCGAATTTTCGATATTCGATACATAAGTCGTATACCTTTATCTCAAGAACGGCAGAATAGCAATAAAAAACTCGCAAAAAGCCCATCAAAGTTTAGATTATCATCAAGATTTAATAGTTGGCAATCTTTGGTCAACATAATTGGTCAACAAGAAAATAGGACGCTTGTGCCAATTGGTCCAAAATAATTGCGAAATTTGCAATATAATGTGTTCAGAGTATCGTGAAGACGGATAAAAATTCAGGTAAGTAGAAGGTGTACATCGAACGGTTCAAGAAAGTGTCGAAATTTGCAAAAATCTTATATGAATTAAATTGTCAAAAGGAGAGTTAAACAAACGAGTAAATAGAAGGATAAATAGAAGGGTAAATAGAAGGGCAAATAGACTGGTAAATAGAAGGGTAAGTAGACGGGTAAATAGAAGGGTAAATAGAAGGGTAAATAGGTTGTGTAGATCAAGTGGTCAAAAAAATCGTGATATTTGCTGAATCTATAAATATAAAAGAGTTCAACCTGACTGACTGACTGACTGGTGACCGTCGCACAGCCTAAACCATAAAATATAGGAAGTTGAGTTTGTCACAGTAGTTTTATCTTATGCTGAAAGTAAGTACTAAGATCGGATTTTGAAAAATTCTGTCGGGAAATGCGGAAAATTCGCGAAAAAACTGTTGTATGAAACTTTTTTGTTTTTTTATCCGATCAAGTTCAAACTGCATACCAATTTTCCGGAAAATTCACCCCCTGCACAATGGTCCCAAAGTCGATTTTTTTGGCATAAAGTCTAATTATAAAGATTTCTGCACGAAATTTGGTTTATACTCATATTTCGGGACCCCAAGGCGACTTACAAAGATTCGTTCAATTTAGACCATTATTTTATATAGCTGCCATATAAACGATCTGTCCGATTTTCATTAACTTTGTTGTTTTTCAAACTATTGAACAGAAATTCAGTTTATTTACGTATTTTAGGCTCCCAAGGTGTCCTAACAAATTTTGTTCAATTTAGACTATTATTTCATATAGCTGCCATATAACCGATCAGGCCGACTAGCATGAATTTAGCTGATTTTGATGATGTAATAAATGCAATATTTACAGAAGCTAATCTTTTAACACAACTTTAATTAGGTATATATTTTTATACCCGTTACTCGTAGAGTAAAAAGGGTATACTTAAGTCGTGCAAATGTATGTAACAGGCAGAAGGAATCATTTCCGACCATATAAAGTTTATATATTCTTGATCAGCATCAAAAGCCGAGTCGATTTAGCCTTGTCCGTCCGTCCGTCCGTCTGTCTGAATAAACACCTAGATCTCAGAGATGGTAAGAGATAGAGGTTTGACATGTATGGGACAAATGATTCTTTTATCTGCACGCAGATCAAGTTTGTTTCAAATTTTGGCCACGCCCCCTCCCGTCCCCGTAATTTGGAAAAAAAACGTTCTATCTCCTACAGTTTTAAAGACTGACGATTCGTACCTTCTAGAGATAGTTAGTAATTAGCAAAATGAATCGATTTGCCACCAAGCCCCCCGCTACCACCCCTCCCACCATAAAAAATTTTCATACTTTTCGGAGGGTCACACTAAGGAACGCAGGAACACTGTTATACATGTTTTTTCATGAGTAACGGGTATATCGAAGTCGGTTAGAGCCGACTTTAACTTACGCTCTCGTTAATCATTAAACTCAGAATCTAAATGTAAACAGTATTTATTCTCAATATCGGATCTATCCGAATCGGTATCGTCAGTTTTATCTTCATTACAAAGAGGGTCTATGCTACAACTTAATGTAAAAGAGGGAAGTGAGCGGGAAGTGGGTGGGAAGTGGGAGGGATGTAGGTAAGAAGTGGTTGGGAAGTGGGAAGGATGTTGGTGGGATGTGGGCGGGAAGTGGGTGGGATGTGAGTGGGAGGTGGGGTGGAATTGGGCGCGAAGTGGGAGTGATGTGGGTGAGAAGTAGGAGGGATATGGGTGGAAAGTAGGTGGGAAGTGGGTGGAAGTTGTGTAAGAAGTGGATGGGGTGTGGATGGGATGGGGGTGGTAAGAAAGCAGCAGCAAGCAGTCGTAACGGTGAAAAGTACTAAAACGTTGACTTCAAGCCTATGTATGTAACATTCAATTTCTGGGCTCTGCAGAGAAAACAAATTTATAGAATATTTTCAAATTTGGTAAATATTTGACTCTCACGATTGACTTACAAATGATTCTGATATTGGTTCTATACTGTTCAAGGCGCAGCGAAGCGCGACGGGCTTTTTGCTAGTTTTATTATAAGTTTAGATTATTGTGAATATTTAATAGTTGGCAGTTGTCGACAGGTAGATAGGAGGTGTAGACCAAAAGGTCAACAAAAAATCCCGAAATGTGCAAAATTGTATGATGAGTTTATATGATCAGGAAGACGGGTAAATAGATATACATCGAACAGTCCAAAAAATCTCCAAATTTGCAAAATTCAAATATGAGTTTAGTTTGTCATACAGACGGTTAAAAAGTCAGATGAATAGACGGGTAAATAGTCAGATTAAGAGGAAATGTAGATCAAAAGGTCAAAAAAGTCCTGAAATTTTAAAAATTTTATAATGATGAAAGAATGGCGAAAATTACTCAATATTCGTATGAGTTTAGATTACACTGTGACACATTTTTGAACTCAAAAAAGTTGATACGGTCGAGACCAAAAAATTCTGAAAGGGTGTGATGGTGGTATAAAAACCCCGTCTGGGTTTGGTCTTATTAGCTGCCGTGTTCTTTTTATTGACCTTTGAACTTTTCAGCTTCAGAGTAGGATTAACGATACCATATCTCGTAAACTATTTGGAATTTTGCCTTTATGTCTTCAGCAAAGTTGTTGCTCTTGTCTTGGCCTACAAAACATTTCTTTGTAGCAAATCAAATAAAATTACATCTTTCTACTTAAAATTACAAAAGATGTCCAAAAAAAACCAAGTTTTCACAACTTTTTCCACTTTTTTCAACTTTTTCAACCCAATTCTTCCTATTCTTCTTCTTCTATATTGGCCATCACAACCGTTTGACGGTCTCGGCCTCTGCAATTAATGCTCTCCAGTCGCTTCTGTAAACACTTTCATTATCAAATTTTCAAACATTTTCCATTAAACAATTTGGGTTCGAGCCTGCGGACCAGGGCCCCCCGTTTGCAGTCCTGGTTTAAACTTTATTTTTTAAACAAAATAGAAATTGTGTGCTTAAAATTAGATGAAAAATTGAATTAGAAAATTGAAAACAAAATGTTTCACAATCATGAAATTCTTAAATCAATTTCAATTTGTGCTTAAACCATGGTCAAGTTATCAAATAAGCCTGGAAAAACTTTAGCCCTAGCCAAAGCCCAAGAAAAGATAACTATCAGACCTGAGAGATTAGGTTTGTCTTAAATTTCAAATCCTGTAAAACAATAAGTAGAACATGAGTGAACAACAAATAGCTATAATCAGAGCAAAAGACGCTTTTGGAATGCTGTCAACAGTTTAAAGCAAGGCAGCAAATCTTTTAAATTCTGGAAAATATATACAGGCCTGTTTCCGTTTCCGAACTCGATTGATCGGAATTGATAAGAGCTGTGATTTCTAAGAGACGATTATAGAATTCTGGAGAATCTTTTTGTCATCAAGAGGGTCGAATGAAGGTAAATGGGGTTTTCAAATTAAAAGCCGAGGAACACATTCGGTTTTTGGAAGCGAGTACATTTATAATTCCGATTCCGCATGATTTGATTGGAATCGGAAACGGGAACAGGCCTAATAGTCTGAGCAACAAACAACGGTAATCAAAGGTATTTTTGGTTGGTAAACCTAACCGTAAGACCTAAATTTCCCGAATCCACGCTAAGACTATCCATTTTGGAAAGTACTACTAATGTGGTTCTCAGCTTGGAGTCATTATGGTCCACGAGCTGGGTTCTTGATAAGACGAGTCGATAGAGAAATGTCCGTCAGTCCGCATGAACATACGTACCTTCTAGACAGTCTACTGAAATATCAGTGAAAACCATTTTGAGTGACCATTTGGGCTACCATAAGCTATTCGCTCCGTGAATCGATGGAAGCGATAGAAACCGAAATGAAGAAGGAATTGAAGACTATACCTGAAGAGGACTTTGCAGCATGTTTCAAAAATTGGTAAAAACGTTGGCACAAGTGTAATGCATCCCGGGTAGAGTACTTTGAGGGGGACAAAATGAATTTACAAGACTAAATAAGGATTTTTTGATTAATAAACAAATTCCCGGTATGTATTGCCTACAGTAGAATAGTGATTCGTATTATTTTTAGACCCTTAAAGCTTGGGAATGATCAGTCAGAAGGATAGTCTCTTTATATATAACCTATGTGCAATAACGGCCGCAACCGTGATGCGCAGCACTTTAGTTCACTTCTCGAAGTCGTAATATACCCACACAATCATTAGTTCAGCCCACCAGATCTAGTAGCTATTTGGTAAGGTCGAAAACCGAAACTAAAAAACTATTCAGTTTTGCTGGAGCCTGTTGTTTTAGCTAATTATTTGACATTGTTTAATCTTGATCAAATTTTTAGCATTTTTAACTGTCGATTTAGCCACTTTTGCGCTTCAGTAGTTGGCAGCTCTGGCACTATGTGCTGGCTGGGTTTGTTCTTGAAAATTCGAACGCAACAACGAAGATGTGTATGCGTCGTTTTAATGATGGCGGCGAATTATTTTTGTGTGCATCAGACAACCGCGAGCACACACAGAAACAAAAATCGATTTTCTCTTTCTATTTCTTGTGGTTTCTTCATTTGTATTAGTGTCTACGCGGCCGTAAGCTGATTCTAGAAACTAATAGATGGGACTGATCGGTCATTAGGCAGTCCCAATAACCATTAGAGAACCATTGACGAGAGAGAAGCTCAAAATATGAGGAAATCGTGCGGTGAGCTCAAAGCAACGGTGTACAACAGAGTTCGGTGAAGTGCTTTATGTCCCTAGAGCAGAGATGGGCGCGTCGCGACGTCCCTATGCACACGTGCATCGCACAAAATCACACGTACGCTATAAGCATTGAAAGCTATTTATAGAACACGAATGTTGTGCAGGCAAATTGTGCTTGTATGCGTGTGAAAAGTGTGACGATATGTGTGCATGCCCATCTCTGCCCTAGAGTAAACATCGATCCATAAGTCGCTGCAATATTTATTACCAGAAGTGCTAAGAATGAAGTTTTTAAGTTAAGCAGCATTAAAACCAAGCTTTTGATTGAAAATCTTGGCTCAGATTTTAATTTATTAAGGAGGTATTCTCCATGTTCAAGTTTTTTTTTTTTTTGTTTTTTTTATAGCTTAGATATTTGAGAATATCGCCCCAAAAGGATTTTTTGAAATTCGAAATACTTTAAAAGATATAGCCTTTTTGGTCGACCAATGTCTTCGATAAAAGTCACAATTTTCAAATTACTTCAAACTTTAAGCGCATTTATCTCGAAACCACGTTTTCCGAACTGGCGGCCTTGATATGTCCAGTTACACTAAACCGAATTTGATGATTCAAAGTGAAAAAGATGCAGAGTTGTCACCATTCTGGTCTGACCCTTAATCATAATTTTAAATAAATTTTTACTATTTTTTTTTTACTCTAAACTACAAAAAAGTGCCAAAAATCGAATTTTAGTTTTTTAATGGCCGCCATTTCGTCAAAAAAAAATCACAAAATTTTGAGGAATACCCCCTTAAAGTATGATTGAAATTTTATTATTTATTTATTAATTTTAATTGCAGCTTCGTCTAAAAGGCATATTTAGCTACAATATAATAGAATATAAAGGGATACAAAATGGGGGGTAGAAAAGAAGACATTAAGAGCAAATAAAAGAAAAGCCTTCCGATCCGCTGGGGGTAATTTAGTTTGTCGGTATTACCATCTACGCCCCTGCTCGCAGCATTAATGATCGGAAGGAATTTGAAAAAATATTAGAAGCTATGCAAGTGCAAAAGTGTGAAGAATAAAAGACCTAAAGCCTTCATCGGAAAGGTTACCACTGAGAAGAGGAAAGATACTATAGTAATCCCTACATAGAATGCGAAATGGACAGTTGGAAGCATATAAAGAAGAAGCATCAGGAAGCCTCAAGGGAGAATAGTTTCGTGTTTGTTTCGTGTTTGAAGGGACATTGAAGTTTACGCTCCCGAGTAAGTACTCAGCGTCTATATTACCCTTTATAAGTTTGTTTAGAAACATTATATCTAACATAGTTCGTCTATGCTCAAGTGACGGTAAGTCTAAAAGCTTAAGTCTTGAAATTTAAGGAGCAAGTCTCAACTGTGGGTCCCAACCCAGGTGGCGAAGAGCAAACAAAAGGAACTGTTTCTGGACAGATTCGATTCGTTTACACAGGGTAAGTGACTGAGGGTTCCAAAAACTCGAACCAAACTCCAAAATGGGCCTTACAAGGAATAACTCTTTAGACCAACGTTTAATAAAACCTAGCAAGCCCATGGCTTTGTTCACAGAAAGTTCAATGTGAGTGCCAAAATAAAGTTTATGGTCTAGGGTAATACCCAGATCATGGAAAGATTCGAACGAGTTCAAGTTAATAAGAATTCAATAAATAGTTCATCAAAAGAGGGGTTCTACGATAAAACGTCATAGATTTACATTTGTACCTATTTAAATGCAACAAGTTGTAAGAGCACCACATATATATAGAATTCAAATCAACCTGAAGCAAAGCAGAATCGTTGGGCGAGTTATGGCTCAGAAATATTTTGAGTCATCTTCCAAGATGGCTACCCTGAGGAACTCTAGAGGTCACAAATACCGGATAAGAAGTGCAACTATTTAACATAACTTTCTGAGTTCTCCAGTCTAGAAGATTTCATCCAATTAAGAAGCCCCAACGAAAATCCCAACGGACGCAATTTCAGATTTCAGACACTATCAAAAGCCTTACTAAAATCGGTAAAAATAACATAGGTGAAAACAGCGGGTATATTTATGTCAGAAAATACCAGTCCAGACTACTTTAGTAATATTTAAACAGTTTTTTCAGCACCATTTTTATGTAAGAGAGAGGCTCGAAGGACCAATAAAAATCGAACAAAAAGTTTTTCTTTTTTGAAACTTTTTAAATTGTAAATGTAAAATTGGCTATACAGCTCCTCCAACGGGGCCAAGCCAAGCTTCTCACAATCTCTTGGTTAAAAGATTATTAACGCCGAATCCGAACTTTTAGCATCTTTTTTTTTTTCTTGTTGACCTGCGGCTTTGTATTTTAAACCATTCAATAACAAAACCAACCTGAATTGTTAAATACACTTTTTTTTCTTTTCGTTAAATTTTGACGAATTTTGGTAAAAATAAAGAGAATTATCAGTAAATTCTAGGGTTTTTAATTTTTCAAATTTGTTCCAATTCGTTCACGCAAGTTCACAGAATAACTGTGCCCTTCTTCAGACAGTTGATAAAGAGAATTAAAAAGTGGTTAGAGAAATCCGCCAAAACCCCTTTTAAATAGATGAAAGTTAAAGTATAACAAAAAAGTTTCTTTAATTTAGAGAAAAGGTTAGACAAAGTTTGGGAGTTAAAAGTAAAGCCAGAGGGTCATCGCACAGTTGGAGAAGAAGAAGAAGCTAAGAAAGAAAAGCATATAGAAAATAGCATAGCATAGAGAGTACAGATTTAGTTTTGGTAAAGTTTTATTTTAGTTTTTTTTTTTTTTTTGTTTTCTTTGTAATAATTAAAAGAAAGGAAATTTGTAAGAGAAAGGGAAATATATACACAACAGCAAAGTTTTCAGTAGAAGTATCAGTTGGGCATAATAGTATAAAGTATATAGGGAAAAGAAAGAAGAGAGAAGAAAGAAGAAAGAAAATGAATAACAGCTACACATACGCTCTATAGGAAACAGGCTAGAACTACTAAGTTTAAGTGACTACTACGCGAATCCTGGTTCAGTGTGTGTGGTATGTATGGTTTATGGGTGTGTGCGTGTGTGAGTGAGTATGTATGTAAGAGACGCGTTCAGAGGGGGCTTTTATCGGCGGGTGGCATTTGATAGCAGCCAATTTAGTCCTTCTTATCATCCACATCCTTATACCAATCTTCACAGCCGGGCACATTCTCGGGTGCATCACACATTTCCGTGGCATCGTTATACACCTCACCCAACTGGCAGCCCAAATCGCGTGGATCCTCACCATTCAAGCACACATAGAATTTCTGACAATCTGTGGGATGTGGATATTTGGGATGGGTAACCACCTGACCGCGATCATCGGTCTTGGAGTGATCCTTGGGGCAGGTAAAGCCGGTTTCCGATTGTCCTACAAAAATAAATGAGATTTTAAATGAAAGTCCTAAGAACGGGGAATGGTTTGTCAATAACTTACTGTTCTCGGGATTGCAGCCCTCACGCTTGGCCGTATCTGGCCAGACACAAGTGCCTGAATATTCATCGAAATGCAGACCCACCGTGCACTTAGTTTCCAAGGCATCACCCTCAATGCAATTGAAGAAAATGTTGCATACCGCCGGATCCGGATGGGCAAAGAAACCATTCTTACGTGGACAATATTTGCTTGACTTGGGTTCCTCTATAAAATGAAATAATGTAGAATAAGCTCTAAGAGGGGAGAGACTTGAATACTTACGCAACTCTGTGCGATCCTCGCAGTCCACATTGAAGGGTTGATCACATTTATTGATTTTGCGATTCAATGGATCAAAGACCAGACCATCGGGACAGAGTTTCGCCTTGGCCACACCATCATCACACACATAATATTTATCGCATTGAATTTCATCTTCAAATTGGCCATTTGGCTTGGGGCAAACAAAATCGGCAGCCGATACAGCTGGAGGGGGAAAGAGGAAAGAGAAAGAAATAGAGATAGTTCAATCAACCAGTTTTTCACTTTCACTTTTCCAAAAAAAAAAAAAACAAACAAAAATAACAAAAATGTGTAACAACAAATGCAAATTTCCAGTTATGGTAACAAGACAAGAGGCCGACTTCCTGTTTTGCCACAAAATGGCAAGACTTTCACGAAATTTATTAAAGTTTAGCTTAGACCGTGATTGAATTTAGAACACAAACTTGAAATGACAAAATTTTTAAGCAAATCATCAATATTAAGCTGGCTCGAGGTCTCGTTATGCTTGTACATAACAATAAAAGGCTTCTTTGTAGGGAATTTTTAAAGATTTTGTATACTCAATCAAGAAATCTAAACCAAAATAATCTAAACAATTAAAAGTATGGTCACTCTAAAATAATTTCTTTTTAAGGAAAACGTGTATAAAAAGAAAATGGTCACACTTGATTGTGGAAACTGGGAGATTTTAGCTGAAGAACTTTTATAATTATTTAGAAAAAAACAACTCGTTTTTCTACATACAGGGTGATCCATCTAGTGTTTGGAATTTAAACTATTTATTCAAAAATTGACTTTAAAAACGTCAAAATTCATTCGGAAAGCGATTAATATTTAGTAAAAACTTTGACATTTACGAAATGGGTTGCTATTCGCCTAAATAAAGTTAAAAACATACAGGGTTGCCCATATTCGACGGACCCATCTGGCAACGCCATAACTTTTGACAGAGATGTCAGATCGCTTAATGACATACCGCGTTTGAAGCGTCAGTCCAAGCAGATTTTTACCATGGAACAATACACGCCACGCGAGCGCTCTGAAATAGTTGAAATTTACATTCAACAGAACAAGTCAATTGTGAAAACTCAACGTGCTTTTAAAAATTAAAAAAATGTGAAAAGTTCTCATTGAATGGGACCGTAAATAAGCAAAATTGCCGTATTTACGCCACTGAAAATTCTCAGGAGATTCAAGAAGTGCCTCTTCATGACGAAAAAGTCACAGTTTGGTGCGGCGTTAGTGCGAAAACGGTCATTGGGCCGTTTTTCTTCCAAAATGAAAATGGCCATGCTGTTACCATCAACCAGGAGCGTTATCGCGACATGATGACCAATTTTGTGATGCCAATTATTCGTCGAAAGCGTATGAGGCAGTTCTGGTTTCAACAAGACGGCGCTCCACCGCACACAAGTCGCATAACAATCGATTTTCTGAAGAAATTGTTTCCGGGCCGTTTGATGTCGAAAAGTGGTGATTTGGACTGGCCACCGCGTTCGCCCGATTTGACGCCGCCTGACTTCTTCTTGTGGGGATATTTGAAGTCAAAGGTTTACGTTAACAAGCCAAGGACCGTAGAAGAGCTCAAGGACAACATTCGTGAAGAAATAGCCGCTATTCCGGCCGAAATGTTGGCGAAATCGATGGAAAATGCTGCAAAAAGGGCACAATACGCCATCAACGCCAGAGGCGGCCATTTGAGAGATATCATATTCAAAAATTGATGTAAACAAATCTACTTGGAACAAATTAAATGATTAAGATTGCCAACCGCCAAATTTTTATTTTTTTCTTTGATTTAAAAAAAAAAAAATGGGTCCGTCGAATATGGGCAACCCTGTATATCCAAAGTGGTGAGTCCTCGACTCAAATTGTAGGAAATTTAAAAAAAAAAAACATTTAACATTGTGGATCAATTCGTGAAGCGAGATCTTGAAACTGGAATATGTGTGGTCATTTGACCGAAATTGTTTTTCATAAATAAATGACATGAACCAACCTTTCCCATAAATGTTCAACCTTTAAAAACACTGCCAAGTCAGTCGTGTTGGTCATTTGACCGAAATGTTTTTGCAAATTCTTCAACACTTTTGGTTGCTCAATTCAAAATGTCATCCCCCTTGAAGTGCCACACAATTGCATAATCTGGGCGCAGCCAGTTTTTCCAGCCTCCCTGCCCAGTCCTAACATCAGCCGGTTTGGTTGTTACCTGTTTCTCTGTGTTATTTAAATGCAATTTGATTTCAAACTGGGCTTAAGTTTTTGACTTAAATGTCAGACTTTGCCATGAATATGCATAGAAAAAAAAACACTTTTGATTTTTTTTCTTTTTTTTCTTTTGATGTCAATGTCATTATAATTAGCATCAATTTGCCATTTGGCTAATCCAAAAATTTATACTTAACACTCACTTGTTGCCGCCACACACAGCGTCACCGCAATGGCACATAAAAATAGTTTCATTTTTCCACACTCAATCCTTTTCACCAACAGAAAAAAAAAATTAATGCAAAAAAAATAGACACTTTGTTTAACTGAGAGCAGAAAACTAAAGTGCGACTTAAGCGTGCGATGGTTAAACTTAAACTAACAACGGAAAGCCAAAGAGGCGCACTTTTCAAGACTTTTTACCGGTTGACGACGACGACTACAACAGCGACGCCGACTGCGACGTTAAGTTGCTGGCAACATGTTAACCTGGGAGAAGCAGCAAAAGAAAGGCAAGGCAAAAGGTGTAATACATATTTATGTGCATACACACAAATGTATTCAAAATAATTATAAAAAAAAACGATTAGCTTGAAAGCAGCGATTTGTACACACCCTTAATTATCAATACATTATAACCAAGAACCGTTAATTTACATTTGTTTTACATTCTGCTCGGTTCTGTCTGTGATTGCATTTCCATCGAAATGTTAAGACCCTCTGAATTTTATGTGCTTTTTAAAAACTTGGGAAAGAAATCGGGAAAAAGATTTTGTAATTCTGTTTTTTTGTATTTGGTTGCACAATTCATTAAAAAAAAAGGAAAGCTAACTGCTCGACCGAAGTTTAATACCCTCAAAAAACTTTGTGGAGCGAAATCGGAAAAAGATTTTGTAATACTGTTTTTTTGCTTTGTTGCACAATTCTCATTAAAAAATTTTCTCACTAAAACTACTTTTTCAACCGATCGTTCCTATGGCAGCTATATGCTATAGTCATCCGATCCGGCCGGTTCGACAAATGTAGTTATACCAAAAAAGACTTCGTGCAAAGTTTGGTGAGATAGCTTTAAAACAGACGGAGGAGATAGCATAGAAACAGACGGACAGACGGAGACAGACGGACAGACGGACGGACGGACGACGGACAGACGGACATGGTATAACAACTCAGCTCGTCATGCTGATCAAGAATATATAACTTTATGTGGTCGAAGATGCTTCCTTCTATGCCGACAATTTAATATACCTTCAAGGGTATAAAAATACAAAATTAAAAATGTGTGCATGCGTGGGGTGTTTAATAAAATCTCGGCCTCCAAAGAAAAGGTGTGTTGGAGTCACCATTATTTTAATGCAAATCAGAAAACGGGGAAATTGATAAGTATAAATTCGGTTTCTGAAACCCCTGAAGGTTCTGATTTGAGCCACGGTTCGCTTGAACATACAAAAATAGTTTCCATTTATTAATAGGGGAGAATGGGGGGTTTTGAGCCGCTGGGGGTTGTGAGCCACTCGAATATTGGCCACAAAAAAAATAAATTTAAACTTTTTGTTTATGTCATGTGTCTCCCTTCTTATTACCTAACTTTTGGCAAGCAACCTATCAGTCTACACCTTCTTTAAGTTCGTGAACCAGAACTCGACTTTTTTTCAAAAAAAAAGTTTTTTTTTCATTTTTGACTTGTGAATATTATACAAAATTTTGTTCGTAATGACAAAAGTAAGTATGAGGGAAATATCTTTGGTCAATTGCCTTTTTGATAGAAATATTTTTTTTTTGTAACAATTTCTTTTTGGTTATGTGACGTCACCAAAAAAAAGTGAGATATGGGGGGTTGTGAGCCACTTTGAAAAAAGTCGGTTTTGACTTTCAAAGAGAATATTGCAATGACGCGCAATAAAACAGAGGAAAAACTCTCCAAAGAAGTAAAAAAAACATTGAAAAAGGCAAACAAAAGAACAGCCACAAGCAAAAAGTGCTCGTATATAAAAGAAAACAAGCCTGATGCCGTCAATCAATTTTCACTCTTCATTGATATTTCTTAATTCAGAATATGAGAAAAATTGTTCATTTTTTCATTTAATAAAGAATAATGGCTTAAAAACACGAATTTTGAACTTTTAGATGGGTGGCTCACAACCCCCACAAATTTTCGAAATGTCAAAAAATCACTTTTTTCAATATGAAATAAAAAAAACCCAAAATTTTATTTTTAAAACTAGTGATGAGAAAGTTTTGTGCATCTTTTACCTAAAATACAAAATTTACAGAACGAAAAAGTATTGATTTTTGGCGAAGTTATGTTCGAAAAACAAAACTATGATCACAACCCCCCACTCTCCCCTACTTATTGTTTAAAGTAACATTCTTTATTTCAATAGGATATAGTACGAAATAATTTGAAAAGTGATTTTTCAATGTCGGAAAATGCCCCGAAAATTCAGCATGAAAAAAACCATTATTCGACCGATTGGCTTGAAACTTGGTTTGTAATTTGTGATTGCATTTTCCGATGTAACGGGGGAAAGGCATAGAAGTAAAACGTTGATTTTAAGTCGATTTATTTATATTCTACACTCAAAAAACAACTCGCCCTAAAAGTTTTCTTTTCGCTCTAATTTTTAGAAAATCGCCCTAAAAAAAAGTGCCAAAAAGGCGAATCGCCTTATTTTTAAGAAAATGCTTTTCTAAAAAAAAAAACCCCCACCTACTTTTTCTAAGCTCTAAATTATTAATTTTGAAATAAGCGTTTGAACAATTTTTTATACCCTTGGAGAGGGTATATTAAAATTTTACGGATGTGGATGCCATAAGAACGATCGGTTGAAAAAGTAGTTTTAGTGAGAAAAACTTTTTTGTTTTTAATGCTATCGCTCCCAAACTTTATACAGATCAATATTATATACTTCCACACATTTCTGTCAAATTTGATCCAAATCGGATGACTATAACACATAGCTTCAATAGGAACGATCGGTTGAAAAAGTAGTCTTAGTGAGAAACACTTTTTGTTTTCAATGGTAGCGTCTTTATACTTTCCATATATGAATGTTATCTGTTTCAACACAATTTTGGAGAATTTGATCAAAATCGGATCAATATATCGTATAGCCATATAACAAACTGGCAGCATATATCATGCTCCAAGGGTATGTAAACTTCCTCTATTTTTAAAAAAATTTTTTATACTCTGTACAGAAGGTACATAGAGTATAATAAGTTTGTGCAAATGTATGTAACAGGGAGAAGGAATCATTTCCGACCCTATGAAGTATATATATTCTAGATCAGCATCAACAGCCCAGTCGATATAGCCATGTCCGTCTGTCCGTCCGTCTGTCCGTCCGTCCATATGAACAAACAGATCTCAGAGATGGTAAGAGATAGGGGTTTGACATGTATGGGACAAATGCTTCTTATACTTGCAGGCAGATCAAGTTTATTTTCAATTTTAGCCACGCCCCCTCCAGCCCCTGCAATTTTGAAAAAACGTCAAATCTCCCACAGTTTTGTAGATAGTTGATTCGTACCTGTTAGAGATAGTTAGTCATTAGCAATATGAATCGATTTGCCGAAGCTCATCCGATCTTTAGAGCGGTTCTCAAGTTATAAGCAAATAAGTGAATCACCCCCCACCACCCCCTCCCATTCCCAAACAACCAACGCCGCACAATGTTAGCGATAAAAAAAACTTAGAGATGAGCACAGCAGCAGCACTGCATTCAGCTCTACTCTAGGTACAGAGTATATTATAGTCGGTCTTGATCGACTTTCTACCTTGTTCTTTGGTCAACTTGAACTATGAAGTGAGTGAAATGCCAGAAATAAAATAATAATCAAAACAAACAATTTTGACAAGCAAAACTAATTTTGGAACTGTAAACAAAAATTATTTAAAATTTATTACAATCAAAAAATTTCAGTTTAACATCAAATTAACCTACACAGAAAAAAAGGATCACGATATTTAGTACCAAGCTGATATTTTTTAGTATCAAATCGGCCTTCATCTGAAAAATACCCAGATGATATGTTCGAATATATGACGTTTACATTTCGAACATATGAAAGTGATATTTTGTCAGATCAACAATTTGATATTTGCTAATATCAAGGATATATTTTTGAAATTTCAAAGCTATATTTACACAAAGCTATATTCAACACACAGAAACGGTACAGCCTCATACGTAGTTGTGAAATAATAAGAAGTAATGTAAAAGCTTACAAATAATTTAGAAGAGTAGGCAGACGTGAAATTTGCTTAATAAAAATTTGATATTACTTCACAACTATGTATGTAGAGGCATAAGGTGAAAAAGCACGCACAATATATATGTATGTATGTGTGTGTGTAATATTATCTTAGTGGGTATACCGCAGGGGGTATAGCGACTGAATAAAGGCAATAGCCTATCTTTTTACAATTTGTAAATTTGCAAATACAAATTGCCAATACAAAAAAACATACACATGTACTTCACTTTTACCGTTTCAAATTTTTTTTAGGCACCGCACTTTTTTCACTTACTTTTCTCACGCAATAACACGGAACGAATGACGAAATTTACAAGAAGAAGCTAGAAACTTGCGAGGATGACTTCGAAATTATCACGAAGAAAAAACGACCGGCACTCGTTTTCGCGCTTGCTGCGGCGGAGCAGTGAACTTTGTTATTGTTTTTTTTCGAGATAGACTATAGCTGTCTCTCTCTGATTCGAGCAACTCTATGTGTCTCTCTCTGCTTTAGAATTTCGATGTCTACTTTGATCTCAAATCATATCACTGGGGAATTTTGCATTTCACTTTGAACATTTCACATATCAATATAATATTGTTAGTGTCGACCTAATACTACAGGTTCACATTGATATTAAATAGTTTCACCTTGGTATGAAAATATTGATATTATTGAAATTATATTGAAATACCATCTTGATATTTGATCTTATTTTTTTCTGTGTATTTATACGCTGTAAGAAGAATTATCGCATACCTAAAGAATCTGAATCCTTGACACCCTGAACACTTTGTCTGGAGAAATTAGGAAAGTCCGTTATGTCAGAAGAAATAGTTTTTTTTTTAAGTGAATTTCCCGATACGATTGCTTTTGGAATCTTAAAAAAAATAAATTTAAAAAAAAAAAAAAAAAAAAAAAAAAAAAAAAAAAAAAAAAAAAAAAATTTCAAAAAATTGATTTAGCTCTTTATGCCTTGAAGAACATTTGCAGTCAAAATTTTTGGAAAAGTTAGGTTCGAATTTTACTCATACATTTTCTGAACAGATTTTTATCCTCTGTGAACCATTGATTCGCAGGTGTGGAACTCGCTGAACGGATTCGCTCTGAAGCATGTCGACCCCTGTGCGCGAAAACATCGTATGTGCCATTTTTACGAAATTGACATTTTGATGCCAATTAGTTATAAATCCACCAACACATCATCTGGTAAAATTATAAAGCGATAATCGCTTCGGTTACGGAAATACAACGGAATCAATTTAATCGTATGTGCCAATTATGAGTTTTTTTCTTGTGGGCGAAATGATCGTATGTGCTACACAATACTGATATTCAACAGTCTGGTAGAAAAATAGCTAAATTGGCAGTGCTGATGGCAATGTGGCGAGTGAGGAGAGCACGCTTTTACACCCTTGCGCTATCAGTAACAGCTTTCTCAGATTGAATTTTTCAAATTTGTTTCATCCTTCTTACCTTGTTTTCCTTTTTTCAAATTGAGCAGTAAATTCTTGCATTTGTTCTATGTGGACGTTAGTTTATCCTAAACCAAAGATGGTTCCTCACAATAAGACGCATCAACAGAAAATAGAACTCTTAAAATCATACTTCAAGAAACTTCCTGCAGTGCCATCACAATATTGCAGAGCCAAAAGCACTAAAGTTTATTTGTCACAGGAATTCAGCAACATTCAGAACCTTTACAAGTGCTATACTCAATTCATGAAAGATGAAAACCTCAGCAGCTCTATTGTTTCGATTTGTGTGTTTAGATAGATTTTAAAAAAGAGCTCTGACTTAGCCAAAAAGATAAGTGCACTAAGTGCGAAAATATTAAGTTTCTTGATGGAGAAGACAAAAAATATAGCATGAATACAGATGAATTTCAGATGCACATCAAAGACAAGGATAATAGCAAGTGCATTTTTTCTAAGAAAAGAAAAATAAAGTAAGTAAGAAGATCTCAAAGATCATATGTGCTAGTATCGATTTACAGAAAGTCTTGAACACTCCATTCAGAAAAGTATTACATTTTTTTATTCTCAATTTTACACGAAAGTATTCAAACAAAAATAAAGCTAAAATAACATATCAAATATATATATTTATTTTCCGGGCTATACTATGATGCCAGTTGATTTCGTACATAGCACAATGAATCTTTTTTGCGAACCATTTGGGCACGTAGTGAGGCAGCGTACGAACCTATCCATCGGGCTACGACTGCATCGAAACGGGGCATACCGATGTTCCAAACTGGAAGTCATTTGCGAATTCATTATTCCCAGTAAAATTAAATTGACCATAAATTCGCTGCACCTCGCCGAATTTCAGAAAAATTCATTAATTGATCTACAATATGGTTATTTCGTAAGTTCTTTAGAAAAGACTATTATCAATCTAAATTTTGCAGAGAGATAAATCATTATAACATAATAACTTATGTATTTCGACCAAAAATATATTGACTTACAAAACCTTTGTTTAAAAATAGTATCACACCAAAAATATCATGATGAATACTTGAAATCTGCAACATTCGTCAAATTTAAAAGTCTCTTTGGTTGAGAGTGATGAAGAAGACTAATCTATTTATTTACTTTGTTAAATTGAAAATTTTCTTTATTTTAGTTTTATAATTACATATTTGAAATGAAAATTATTGAATATTTATTTTTCATTGATCTTTCATAAAAAATATTCTTTTTATATTTTTTTTTATGTATTTTGTACAATTTGACCTATTTTACAAATTATCGTGTGCCAAACTTGATGATGCACTTAAAAAATTGGTGGGCAAAAAACATATGTAGAAAAAATCAGTTATTAGGAAAAATACAGTTTTTTTCACAAAAATAGTTATGAGTTTAGTTAAATTGATAAATGTTGCAATTCTAAAGAAGTTTTCAGACAACGCATCGAAAAAAAAAAAGCCTCTTGTAAAATTTAGTTTTTGGCACATATGATTTTTTGTGCACAGGGTCGGTGGCCGCGCCCCAAAAAATTTTTTTTTTCCAAAAAGTTAACTCAATCTTAACTTAATAAATCAAACACATAGCAACCACATTTTTTTTTTACTTTTTTTTTTTTTTTTTTCAACAAAATTTTAAATTTAAAAATTTCAAAATTTTTTTAATCAGTTTCAGTCCCGATTTTAAAATCTTTCTGTTTATGGATTAAACGTTTCGGATAGGTTCGTGAGGGGTTACGTCTATGAACGGTTAGTAGCTCAAATATTAGCATCGTTTTTGGGCTAAAAATGTAAAATTTGAACCAATTCTCATACCGATAAACACAAAAGAAATGTGTAGGTTGCTAGCCTCACGATCATATCATGTAACTCTGGTTCCCTCTAACTGTCCAGGTGGGATTGTAAGCTGAAAAAAACGTACAGACATACATATGTCAGTTCCAGTTCCCGAGTACATAATGTTAATGTGGCGGCAAAAAAAAACCAAAACCAAACCAAAACACATAAAATTCATATGCGCCAACGCTCCCTGCTCCACGTTGACATGACAAAGAGGCGAGGCGCATGCAAATGGTTTTGTTTTTTACAGCCAACACACACACACACAAGACCGTAACAAATTAAGCCCAAAAAAAAAAAAAAAGAAACAATCAGCAAGAAGATGGAGCTGACAGCTTAAAACAGTGAACCAACCTTGGGGAGGACTCTCCGCTTGGCAGGAAACTGTGTCACACAACTGGGATGGTATCCATGCGGCAACAAGTGTTGATATACTTATCGGCTAGTTCCACCTTTTATATGAATACATAATATACACATCTAAATGCTAAATACACCATTCACGCAATATGACCCAAAACCTGTTGTCCTTGACAGATCGGCATTTCCGATGGCATCAGTTTTGCAACAGACGACCAGAAAACCAGAAAACACATAGAAACTAGTTTAGGTTCGAGGCACTTAATTAAAACATAAAACACGACACTTTTACTCTCTGGCTTAATGGGAAAAATGCCTCCGCCCCACCTCGTCGCGATTCTGAAAGTCATTTGGCAAATCGCACATAAATATCAACACCAATGCAATTAGCGATGCCAAAATAAAACCCGCTCTTTTTGTTGGATTCGAAATTGGAGTTGCTGTAACCAAGCCGGGAGGCAAAACAAAAAAAAAATAAAATCAGCAGTCCCAGATTTGGAAATTCAAGGTTTTTAATGCAAGTCCGGTTTATCAATATTACGAAACTGTTTCCATGCAATGGTGGGGGGGACTGATATTTAAATGAAGATGAGCCCAAAATACCACATCCAAGAGTGAATGAACCGATAAAGATGCCGTGTCATGCCGCGGGCGTTGCATTCAGGTCAGTCGAAGCTTCTGCACATAACAATTAAATGGTTACATACAAATTCAGCTTTTAATATGCCAATTGCCACACGTACCACAATTGCCCACAGTTTACAGTTACGGACCACAACAGCTGTGGCACTTGCATACATTAAGGCCAATGATTTTTTCTTGGGTTAGCTTTCTATTTCCATGGCGTCGGCAAGTTCTGATTGACGATTTCACTTGCATAAATTAATTTCCATTTCAAATGTTGCGCCCAAAAGCATACACAGTTACTGTTAGGCCCAAACTAACAGTGCTGTAAAGCAACGGCTGATATCGCTGAACATCTAGAGATGGGAGCGGGCCTGCTTTGTGGGGCTTGAACACGAAACACAATATGAACTCACTCTGACACACTCTGGACTCACTGTAGTCTCCATCTGGACACACTTGGGATACACTTGTGACACACCGGGACACACTTGGGACACAGGGACACACTTGGGACACACTTGGGACACACTTGGGACACAGTTGAGAACCTGGGACACCCCGGAACTCACTTGGGACACAGGGACTCCCCGGAACTCACTTGGGACACAACTGGGACACACTTGGGACACCGGGACACACTTGGGACACTGGGACATACATGGGACATACTAAGACATACTTGGGAAATACCGGGACATACTTGACACACAACGGGACATACTTGGGACATACCGTATTTTCAACATCGGAAGATGAAAACATAAATGAATTCTCATTTTTAGACCTCGGATTTTGCATATATCCATAATTTTCATCAGATTGGTACGAAACTTTTTATGTAGACCTTTAATCTTTTAAATATAACAAATTTTAATGCATATCGAAAATATGCAAAATATATGCAATAATTTATGCTAAAAATATGCAAAATATATGCAAAATATATGCAAAACATAGCAATATACAATATATGCAAAATATGCAATATATATGCTAAATATACATAAACGAATTTCATTGAAAAACTGAATTCCACTCGTGAAAAAATAAGGTGCAAGCTATACAGAAGAATATAAGAATTTGATTGTAGGAACATTGAGCGAAAATTAATCTTCATGCTCATTTATTGTCGTGTAAACAGTTGGAAGAAGTAAATAATGTAACTGTTTCTCGATTTATGAACGACAGCATTCGTATTCTGTACGTATTCTCTTTAGATATACTAATTCAGGATGCAGTATCCTGTTAACAAGATAAATTTTTATTTTGTACATTTTTATAAAAATTAAAAATTAACTCTTATTTTCGATCAAAATAAAAAAATCATAAAATAAAAGTTATTTTTCAATTTTTATTTAAAAATCATAAAATAAAGTTATTTTTTAATTTTTATTTAAAAAATCATAATATTAAGGTTATTTTTCAATTTTTATTTAAAAATCTAAAATAAAAGTTATTTTTCAATTTTTATAAAAAAATCAAAAATAAGAGTTATTTGTCAATTTTTATTAAAAACTCAAAAATAAAAATTATTTTTCAATTTTATAAAAAAATCAAAAAATAAGAGTTATTTGTCAATTTTTATTATAAAAATTGAAATAAAATTGAATGTAAATATCTTAAGAACCGCGTAGTGTATTGCCAAAATTTAAAAACATTCATGATGTACAGCTCAATACCTATCATTTGATACATCACATGTCCTGAAAGGACCAACATTAAGGATAATATAAATAAATAATTACATATAAAATAAATTGGTTACTTGAGTTATTTGTTGGATTTTTTAATACTCTGTGTCATCTATAATATCTATAAAATTTTGCTCTCAGTCGTATAGCTAATTTAGAAAACGTATAGCTAAATTTCAATATATGTTTCCTCGTACAGGCAGCGAGAAGCACAAATTTGCATCCAATGTCAGCTCCCAAAACAATCGTTTTTTGTTTCACATGCGTCATCTATAATATCAATAAATCTTTGGTTCAATTCATTACATGGTTTCACTCTTAAATTACTATTTATTTTATAAAGGCCTGCGAAAGTGTGACTTTTCGTACACTTTCGAAATGACATCCTTCGATAGTTAGACAGCTTTAAAATCCTTTTAAATATAATTGTACCAAATTTTGAAGTCAGATATGCTGGTTTTGCATATTGTCTATAGTTGGATTAAGGTAAAAAGCACATATCTGCGACAGAGACCTCTGATATGATCAAGCAGGCTTAGCGGATGTTGCTTTAGCAAGAAGTGGTGTGTTTCGGCCCAGGCCCCTTTTGGAGGGACGGGAAGCGGTCGCCGATGAAGACTGAGCTGGAGACCTTCGACGTCGACAAATACCGACAATGTGACGCGTGTGCGCAAAGTTTTGAACTTAGACCGTCGACTAAGTGTTCGTTTAATTGCCGAGATGTTAAAATTACGAAAATCTGTGACATGACATTGAAGATGGTCCCAAAAGAGAACTTGAAAAGTGACTTCTTGTGAACAGCTAACTGAGCAAGGCCGGCATCTTATCGCTTCCGCAGCCGCCCCTACAGCCCAGATGTATTCCCCCGATCTTTTTTTTGTTTCCTCGCCTGAAAAGGCCGATAAAAGGCAAGCATTTTGAGGCGACAGAGGGGAATCAAGCAGCATGCACCGCGACTCTCAAGGCTATCCCAGAAAATGCCTTCCGTGACGCCTTTGATGCTTGAAAATCGCGCTGGCAGCGCTGCATCGACACAGAATAAGCCTATTTTGAAAGTTTTTAAAGAATTGTAACGATTGGCTCAATAATTTTTTTAAATCGACCCAGTGCTATTACTTTCCCGACAAACCCTGTATATTAAGAGATCTGAGGGCAATTGCAGGATGTAAAATGTTTGGCAGCTTAACCTCAAAAGCTATCTGTACCGCTAAGAATCATTTCGGTCTATAATTGGTGTCTCTTGGGGGATAAGTCTGAATCGAACTGTTTTGCTATGTTGGAATTCGGTTGGTTTGCGGTTCGGTCAATCAGTTGGAATTAGAGGTTCGGTTAGCTGCTAATAATTCTGACGGATTTTAAAAATATATTATTACATCTTGATAGAGGAGGGAGTTTAAGGGGTGGATTGGGTCTCCATTACTCCCCTGGCTGTACCCTTATAATATATATATGTGTTACTTTTTCGATTTACATCACGAGGTTCTTGCTTGTTACTTTTTACTCCCATGAATTCATACCTTAAGGATCCTTAATGTTGGTCCTTTCAGGACATGTGATGTATCAAATGATAGGTATTGAGCTGTACATCACCTGTTTTAAATTTTGGCAATACACTACGCGGTTCTTAAGATATTTACATTCAATTTTTATTTTCAATTTTTATAATAAAATTGACAAATAACTCTTATTTTTTGATTTTTTATAAAATTGAAAAATAATTTTATTTTGGAGTTTTTAATAAAAATTGACAAATAACTCTTATTTTTGATTTTTTATAAAAATTGAAAAATAACTTTTATTTTTTAGATTTTTAAATAAAAATTGAAAAATAACTTTTATATTATGATTTTTAAATAAAAATTGAAAAATAACTTTTTTTTTTGATTTTAAATAAAAATTGAAAAATAACTTTTATTTTATGATTTTTTTATTTTGATCGAAAATAAGAGTTAATTTTAATTTTTATAAAAATCAACAAATAATCTTTATTTTATAATTTTTATTTTAAAAATTATAACCGTTACAGTCCCTGGTCAAAAGTATTCGTGCTCTTTACGAATGCTGCGGCATATATGATTAAGCTGGTAAAAATAGAAAAGTCTTGTAACCGAATCTCATACACAAAACTTGTTTGGCACACGGTTTGAATTTAAAAGCGGAAAAAGTAAGAACATCGTTTCCCTGACGCTCCCTGTTCATATAATGTCTTAAATAAAAAATGCATAATAGTTCGCTCAGAGTACAACGCAACAAGCAAATACTCAACGAGGAGTTACCACCAGAACCGATCATACCCAGGTGGGGTACATGGTCGAAAGTGACATCATTTTATGCAGATAGCATGGAGGGAGTAACAGAGGCCAAGTCAATGAATTTGTTTAAGGAATCTGAAAGTATTGATTTCGGAATGGATTTAAAGAGAAATTTTTAATATCATTTCCTAAATAAATAATATTTTAAATCAAGGCTGCAAACCGGTCCTGAACCGAACCCTTCGGACCGGTTCGGTTCGGGTTTTGGGTCCGACGAACCGGACACATGAACCGAACCCCTAAAATTTTTCGACTCGAACCTGAACCCGAACCGGACCACTTTTTCAAAAAATTAGGTTCGGTTCACAAGATTAAATGCTTTTTTTCAAGACGTGAACATGAAAATTTTGGAAATCTATAGATATTAGAGTAAAACTATTGTGCTTTGCATTGGCTTGTATGGCTTTTTATATAAATTGCTTTGAACATAAGGTTAAATTCGATTAATGCGAGCCATTTGATCTGGTAACCGAGCTACATACATGTTTAACTTCACATATGTACATACATATGTTTCAATTCCCATTTGCAACGATGTTCTCATATATACACAAATACATATTTCCGGACTTTACTGTAAAAGGAATCTTGGTTTTGTTTTATTCCCATTTTTATGTCAAACTACAAACACACTTACACTTCACATATTTCATACATATTTGCAACGGTGTGGCCGATTAAAACA
>JAEIFU010003780.1:0-24198 GCA_018904235.1 Lordiphosa stackelbergi | reverse complement strand
TTTCTGTTTATGCGGTTTATTGTGAGGAAACACATTTGGTTTAGGATCAACTAAAGCCCACACAGAACAAATTCAAAAATATACTGCTCAGTTTGAAAACAGAAAAACAAGGTAAGAAGGATGAAATAAATTTGAAAAGTTCCATCTGAGAAAGGTGTTACTCACAGCGTAAAGCGTAGTATACACTTCCACCAAAGACTTGCCAAAACAAAATACCAAAAGTGACAATTCTTTTGTTGTGGGACAGTGTGACCAGATTGTCAGATGTATGCATGTAATATGGCCACATTGCCTAGATGTTGTTTTTGGTTTGATTTTGAAATTATAAGTTTCACAATCAATAAATACAAATGATTAACATGCGTTCTTCACGGCCCACCTCTGGCTACGGGGCCTGATGAGCAGGTAAGATACTTTAGTAATGATTAAATTCATAATTGGGATTTACCCAAAGTTTAAATTTGGTTCAAGTCTCTCACGATGTTTTGTAGCTTGCTTTCAAAAATTGCGCTCAATCATTGATGGGAAAATTATTTAAATTTCATCCGATTACGCATATTTGTGTATCGACCATATGCGATACCTCTCGAAATAATTAAAATTAATTATTCAGGAGCTATCGATAACGATACACAGAAAATACGGATCTAGTATTTTATCGCATTTAATTGAGGCCTTTTGTTGCACATACGATCATTTCGCCCACAAGAAATAAACTCATCACTGGCACATACGATTAAATTGATTTTGTTGTATCTCCGTAACCGAAGTGATTATCGCTATATAATTTTACCATACGATGTTTTCGCGCACAGGGGTCGATATAACAAACACATTTTCCATATTATAATCCAACAATTGGTATCTTATGAGCAAAATCAAAACTTTGAGTTTGGGTTTTCTGTAACGTCATTCAATGCGGTTTACACTAAAACAGATTTTGGTTGGAAAAGGTGAATTAATGTTGACCACTGGACCAAAAAATGTAAATAAACCTCGCTTAACCCACGCTTATGCAAATATCTCGTAAACCTGACTTGCTAAGGGGAAAACGGAAAATTGATTTGAATTCAGCGACCATAAAGTTTGCTATGTTCTCTGTTGCAAAAGTTGTAATTTTTTGTTAATCTGTGTTATTGTTACATAATTAGAACTGTTTCATTTTCGATCCTGTGGGTGAGCTGTCATCATGCTGGGGAACCAGCAGCGTGCAAAGATTCCCAAGGGGCCACACTTATGCCAAGTTGATAAGCCGGCCCGAGGGACACAATTAATTAGAATTTTACGGACGGTCGGTTGGGGGAGTAAATCTTGAAAAAATTTCTCTTTGCGATAGATTCTTTTGGGGTATGACTTTTGTCTTTGGATTTTGTATTTGCAAAATCAGCAGCTTTTATCATTTCCGTAGCAGGTGGTTTGTGAGTGGAGTGAGATAGTGTGAGGTGGAAATGGTAGGAATCTGGTGGGGATCTGGTGAAGATTTTGTGGGCATCTGATAAGGATCTGGTGGGGATCTGATGGCAATCTGGTGGGAATAATGTGGGGATCTGGTATGGATCTGGTGGGGATCTGGTGAGGATTTGGTGAGGATCAAATCAAACTTAACACTACTCAACAGTGACTTAACATCGACTTGACAGTGACAGAACAGTGAAGCCCCTTCCTTCAGAGCCCAAATATTCTTATTCACCAATTGAATTTATTTTGATGTACCGCCATTCGAGTCGATACAACTGTTTGCGATAAAAATTAAATATCTATACAGAGTACGGGCAGAGAAAAATCTGCTCTTCACCTTGCGTCACAACGGGCGCTCAGTGCCCGCTTTGCTCAGTTGTCAATTCTGAGCGAACAGTTTCCGCTTGATGAAAAATGTTGTATGCACGCAAAAATATGAATGTGTACGCATTCGCTGAGTTGCTCCCAGCAAGCATTTTTAATCCCCGAAGAGTCGCAGGTGACTTGCCAATAAGTTTAATTTAATCGCCCGCGAAATCGCCTTCTGATCATTTTCTGATCGTCTGTTGGGAGAAAATGAGTCACTTCAGCGACACTTCCAGAAGAGTAACATGTTAAGTTAAGTTAAGTTTTTTTCAATCTTACCATTAAAATTGCTCAGATCTCAGATATTGACAGGATTGGATAATCTCTTACGAACATTTTTTGCCCTTGGTCATACAAAACCGGATGAAAAATAAACGCTACATTCACAATTAAGTAAACATACCTCTTCTTGAGAGTATTATTAATTGTTATTTTGCATGCTCTCCGACCCGTAACTCTGCGCTTTTTGTTTAATAAGTCACATAGGAGTATTTAAACAAAACAAAGTCACATCAGAGAGGAACTTAAGATACTGCCCTTTAAAAAATTCCTCTCTGACATTGATATGTAACTAAAATATCGAGTTTTTACTAGTTTTTTCAGTATAAAAATCACATCTTAGTCACAAATAAGAATAAACGTTGAGCATTAGGAGTTTTTATTGCAGTTCAAGGTTGGATAAAAGTACTCAAATGATGTAGACCGCTTTTGTTTTTTGTGCAGACTGTGTGTTTCTCGCAACAAGAACCAGCAATAGTCTCCTATCATTGCCGGATCCCACTTGCCTTGGTAGCGAAACTCCATCTGCTGCATTTGCTGATGGAAGCGTTCGCCATGCTCGTCGCTTTCGTCGCCTAGGTTGTCCGGGAAAAAATCCAAATGGGAGTGCAAAAAGTGAATTTTTAAGGACATATTTACACCTTTAAATCATAAAAAGAAATAAAATTGGTAAATATAAGAACTCGATGAAAAACAGACTGAGATTATACCATTTTTTTTGTAGTTTTCCAATAAATCATCAACAATTTCTTTGTAATCTTCACTTATTTTGTTTCCGAGAAAACTAGACACTACTACGCAAAATGATTCCCATGCTTTTGCCTCGTCTGCTGATAATGCCGAGTAAAATTCTATGTCGCTCATTAGCTTTTTGATTTGCGGACCCACAAATACGCCTTCTTTGATTTTGGCGTCAGAAAGTTTTGGGAATCGTCGTTTTAAAAATTCAAATGCCGCAAAATTTTCATTTTTATGGAGAGCTTTAACAAAGTTCTTGAAGAGACCAAGCTTAATATGCAACGGAGGGAGAATAATTTTGTCCTTTTGAACTTGGGGCGGAAATTTTACGTTATCTTCTCCGACTACAAAATTGGCCCTTCCATCCCAGTCTTAACGCAAGTAATGTTCATTGCGATCTCGGCTGTCCCATCTGCACAAAAAACATATAGTTAACATATAAAACATATATATAATAATAATACTCTCAAGAAGAGGTATGTTTACTTAATTGTGAATATGGCGTTTATTTTTCATCCGATTTTGATGACCAAGGGCAAAAAATGTTCGTAAGAGATTACCCAATCCTGTCAATATCTGAGACCTGAGCAATTTTTATGGTAAGATTGGAAAAAACTTAATGAAAGGCAAAAAAAATATTGAAAAATCATCAAAAAAGTTTGAAAAATCCAACTTTGAAGTGCCATATCTTCGTCATTTATGATTCGATTTTAAACAACTGTCGTTTCATATTGGTTGACTAAAACCAGAGAAAACGGCATTTTAGTAGACCTACCTTTTTTCAAAACACTAAAATTAATCTCAAAAACCGTTCTACTTTTGACAGATCTGAGAGCAGATTTGAATTCAGCGTGAAATTTTACATTAGAATCAATTGCTAAAAGTGCCGGATACAAAAACTTTTGAAACTTTGTGACATAGGTAAAAAGGGGGGAAAAAAGTATTTTGACTAAAAAAATTCATAAATATTTCATTATATCTTTTAAACAAAAAATCCTAAAATTTTGAAATTTGTATCGAATACTGGTATAAAAGTAAGCTTTCAATAAAACATTATTTATTTATTTATTATTATTCTTACATCCTAGTGCGACAAGGATAACCTTATATATTATTGCACTAGTCTCTAAAGAGAAAAACGAACATTGAGGAGAGCGTATTAACCTAATTAAATCTAAAATTACATTTCCTACATCTGCTTTGGGAATTTTTAACATTTTTATATAAATAATTAATTGTTTAACATTAAAAATTGCCTAAGCTTGTCCTCTTTGTGCTGCGCTACTAACTACCTTTAACTGAGGTGGTAATTGGTTCCACAAACGAACAGTGTGTACAAAGAAATGACGTTCTGAGCAGGAGAGTTTATGTCGTATACTATTGATATTTTTAGTTCTGGACGATGTGCTGAAACATAATTTGTCAAATAAATAGCTTGGCTCTTTTGTAGAAATGATACGGTGTAAAAGCAGTAGATTTTTAAAGTCAGTCCAGGATTTAAAATTTAGTTGATGGATTTGTTTGGCGAAACTGGATATATGCTCTCTTCTTCCAACATTGTACACGAATCTGGCGATATTATTATATGCCACTGTGAGTTTCCGCTGAGAAGCCACGTCGCAATTTCCAAATATTTCTGTACCATAGCACAGCGAGGGTGTCAGGTACGATTTAGCAATCGTTAGTCTGATTTCAGTTGGTAAAAACTGCTGAGTAAGTGAAAGCTGCCTAAGTTGTCCATATGTTCTTCCAGTGGCTTTAATTACTTGGTCACTCAGGAGAGAGTCTTATTAATTGTAATGCCAAGGTTGACAGCATGCTCTACGTATTGAATTGGAGTACTATTAAGCAATAAATTAGGTAGTGATTCAGTGCTCGGCAGTTTTTTATAAATAACAATACACTTACATTTAGACGGATTGAGAGATAGTCCATTACATTGAGCCCATTTACTGACATTAGACAGTTCACTATTACATAAATTAACACAATCAGTTATACTTTGCAGTGGACAACTAGCATACAATTGGACATCATCAGCGTACATGTGGACATTACAGTTTGACAAAGAGACAGGTAGATCGTTAATATACATCGAAAACAGAAGAGGACCAAGAATTGAGCCTTGAGGTACACCGCATTTGACAGGCAAAAGGTAGACATTTCTTCTTGGGTAAATACTGCCTGTCTTCTGCCACATAGGTACGACAAAACTAATTTGATCGCAGTGTCATTAAAATTGAAAAACTTGCATAATTTTGTGCACAGTATGTCATGTTGTACTGTGTCGAAAGCCTTGCTAAAATCTAGTAATGTGAGAAATGTCACTTGGCTGTTATCGAGTTGCCTTCGAATTTCTTCAGTAACATTTAACACTGCTGTGATGCAGCTTCTATGCTTCCGAAAGCCAGATTGCATATTGATTAACACTGGGTTACTTACTAAGAACTTGTGTATCTGTTGTAACATTAAATGCTCGAACACTTTGGATAAAAAGGGCAGAATGGATATTGGTCTGTAATCATTATTAGCCTTTGGAACAGGGATTATTTTGGCAATTTTCCAATTTTCCGGGAATGTTTAGACGTAGGAAATCCAGACCGTCCGCGCTCGACTTGATTTTGAGGACACATTCGAGGACATAAATATTTTTTTTTTAAAAATAAAAAAAATATTTACACGGCATGCAGCTTGATCGGTAAAGGATCATCTCAAAAAATACCATGCAGGGCTTTTGAAAATTGTTCCTCTCGCTCGCGAAAGACCGCCTATTGAAAAGGTTGAAAGAAATCTTTTGAGCACCGCTCATAGTCCATGCTGATTCCAGCATGCAAGCCGCATTATGTGCACTTTCCAATATGTATAATAGCGTGGACGAAACAGCCCTCTTTTGATGGAAACGGGCTCGGCTCGTCACAATTTGGTAATTTGATTCCTGTCAAAGAAAATCTAACAAAGAAGCACACTTTGCTGCGTCGTTAACATTTCACTCAGATATTTGTCAGCTGTTTGCTGTCATTTTGGCTCTCTGACTCTTTGAGTAATTTTTGTGACTATGTTCGTCTCCCTCTAACCAAATTGTTTTCCTATGACGACAAATATTTTGAGTTGTAACAATGAAAGTTCTCTTTGTCAGGATGGAGTTAACATCACTGAAAAAAGAGAAGCGTTTCAAAGTGTGTTTCAATGTTGGATTTTCATTGTTCCTGTTCCATATTTATTTGCTGCTCGAATAAATTCGAATTAGGGCCGGAATTGAGAGCTTTATGGGAGGAGGCCTAGTCTCAATGTAGGGACAACATTAGGTTTTGGGTAGTGATGGGACAATAAAACGACTCAAATTTCTTTGGTTGGTTGTTGTTTTTTTTTTATGATTTCTGTAATGACACTCAATCAATATCAATATCAATATATTTTCATAACAATACATAATAGCATGTAATAATCATTATCAAGTTCCATTTCTGTTATCCATTTATGGTATAGCCCACGCCCCATGCTCCCCGCCCCGCCAACATAATTGTTAATAAGATTATTTATGTATGTAAAAAAAAAGAAGAAGAATAGTAAGTAAAACGGGGGGCATGTTCCAACTCTCCCATTGAGCTATCTGGGCGCAAAGACCTTGTTGTGGTTTGTTTCTTGGTCAAAAAGTTAAGCTAAGTTTTTTTTTTTGGGGGAGGAGGAAAATCAAATGGAGCAAAAAGGAGGTAAGACGTGTGTCGAGTAAAGAGTTTTCCAAAGAGTTTTGTATAGTTTGTACATGCATATGTGTAAGTGTGTGTGTGTGTGTGTGTGTGCATGTATATATATAGATTGATTTCTTTATAAATACAATAAATTGAATTGGGTTTTTGTGGTGAAACGCTTGGGTTGCATAGATTTTGCGGGACTGTCATATGTGTATAACACCTGGTATAACAGTCTGGTGTGGGCGCCTCACACCCACCACCGTACACACTGAGTTTTTAGAGCTTAGTTAACAATATCAACAGAAAAAGCATTTTGAATTCTTCTTTGTGCGCTGGCAGCAATTTGTTCTCCCGCTCCCCCGCCGCCTATTCATGCCGCACTCCGCAGATGGACAGGAACGTACTGAAGTTGTGCAAACTGCAGGCGGGCAGCACGGTATACACTATGGACGCCGTCTCCTGGCACTTGTGGCTAAAATCGTGCAGCGATTGTAATATCAAATCGGTGGCTGGTGCCGCATTCACCTGGTAGAACAACTTCAGATGAATCGCTGGCAATTTATTGGACTGATCACCGCCAGGCCCCATCCCGCCCATCCCGCCTGGCAATGCTTCGAGCAAGGGCTCCTCCCGTTCACGCTCCCTTTGCTTGGCAATGGGATAGTCTTTGAGCAAACGATTCACCACATAGGTTAGGATGTCATCCAAATGCTCGGCACTGACATTTTGTGCCAGACGGCAGTGGTTGCCCAAGATATCGTCACTCAGATGGGTCAATTGGGTGGTGGATGAGGCCAGGCCGGTGGACACATAGCAGACAATGGCCGCACAATTGTTCTCATAGTTCCAGCGACGACGTATGGAGATGGTGTAGTCGCTCACCGAGCAGCCGGTCTCCTCGTCTGCAAAACAGCAACTCAGTTAGAGCTGGCCGATGGCCCATTCAGCGACCTGTCTACTCACAGTCAAAACGATCGTTGTGCGTATGCGCCCACACCTGCCACTCCACCAGAGCTTCACGCGGCAAGGCCGGCAGCACAATGTAATCCATGATGGCATTTGTGGTACGCCGCTCCCACTGACGACGCGCCTCGCCTATAAAGGCCGGATGGGTGACAAAACAAATGCCGTGCACCACATCTCTGAGCTGACCCTGTGCGTTCATGGCCTTGGCTATGCGACTAATATGACGCAGCGTCAGCTTGCACTGTGGACGTATGCCGCCCTCTATGATTGTCATGCTGCCCGGGACCAAGGCTATTTGGCCCGAGATGTAGGTAATTTCTCCAATCTAGAAGAGGAGGGAAGGTTTAACTAACTCCACGGAGTGCATGCCACGTCCACTCACCCGGGTGGACTGACTGTAGGGACCAATATTGGCCGGCGCCCAATGTGAGATGCCCTGCACATGCATCGTATTGCGACGGCCATTGTTCTGCTGCTGCTGGGCAGCCATTTCGTCGCTTTCCCTATCCTCAGCCGAACTGGCGACCTGGCGATAGGCCACGGCATCCATGACCACATGACAGCCATCGGGCAGCGGACACTCCACGCACACACGCGTCGGTGGATTGTGAAAGTCAAAGGCCTGCAGATAGAGCCGATTCAGGGAGGGATACTCGGCAATGGAGCGCACATAGAGCGTTATGTAGCACAGATCCTGCAGCTCATAGCCATTGCCCGTGCACAGCTCGTGCAGTGTGTCCAGTGCCTGCTGCATGCCCACATCCAGGCTGTCGGAGCAGCCTGCAAGAGATCAAATACACAACAACAAAGGCACAGTTGAGAAGTTGGTCAAGATTTGCTGTGGAAACAAACACCCTGAACACCCTGTGTTAGTCAGTTACCCTGTATGCCCGCCAGCCACATCCAGCCCCTGGCATTGATGGCCGCCCTGGCCACATTGGCCAGTGGACGGAATTCGCGCTCATATTTCATGGGACTCGGCGGCTGGGTTAGCAGGCTGCCGCCATGGTTCAACTGGTTGCAGGCCGTCGTGCTCAGCCCAAGCGAGGAGATGGCCAGCGACAGCGAGCCGCATACGGCGGCCGTGCTGCTGCCCAAGGCGCTGGCCGAAGTTGATTGGTTGGCGGCCGCCCCTGCCAGCAGCAGCGAGGCGGTAGCGGTAGCGGATGCGGAGGCCGTGGCCGTCGGTATGGGCTCGTCGACGCTGGCGCTCTTCGTGACAATGGGTATGGGCGAGGACGAGGATGTGGCCAGATGGCGTCCGAACGAATTGCTGCGCGAGATGAGCTCGTTTTGGCTCAGCGACTCCCGCAGGCGTGTCTCCTTCTCGATGAGCTCCAGTTCAGTTTCACTGAAATCGGGATCACTCAGATCGCTGTACGTGGACTCGTTGAGATCGCTGATGTAGTCCAGGGACTTCTTCACAAAGACCACATCCGAGCCGGAGCTGGCCGGATCCTTTTGCTGCAGCGTCAGTTTGGTGAAGTTGATGTAGCCCACGGGGCAAATGGGATCCGCACTGCTGATGATCGTCTGCATGTCCTCCACGGCAATGCGCTGCTTGAATAGCGGACAGTCCAGGGTGAAGGTCTCATACTCGCCACCCTCGCCGCACACATTCAGGCCGTACTTGTCGCGCATCTTCAACAGATGCGATTGCATCTCGCGCAGCGATTTACCCAAATGACGGTCCGGCACCAAGCCCAAAGCGGCCACCTGTGAACGAAGTGGGAGCATTACAAGAAACCAGTTTAGTGTGGAGCTGCCACCTACCTTGATGATAATGGCATGCACTTGACAGTCAATCATCTCCTGCAGCAATTCAGTCTGATCTCTCCTCCACAAATAGGCCAAGGATATCAGGTTGAGGCGACTGCACACATTCTCCACGCGCACACGCTGGTAGTCGGATAAAATGGCACCCACGGCCACGGCCTCCACTTGAAGTTCATGCTGGGAACAGAGAGAGAGAGAGCAGTGCATGCAAAACTGTAATGAGCTAAACTGATATGACAAAGCTCTTCATAAACAAATTAAGTTATTTGCAGAACTCGCTCACGTGCGCCCCCCACCCCTCCTGCCTCATCTTTCCATTTCGGAGATAAGATTAAAGCCAAGCGACATAAATTTTCATTCAAATTGTTGGGGGGCTCAACCAAGGACAAAAAGTTACAACATTATCTGCTACTGGAACAAGTTTTGGGTCGTTGTCGTTCCATGACATCCGCGTGAGCGAAAACAATCAGGAAATTTAATCTGTTGCCATTAATCTGTGACAGAGCCTATCGATTGAAAGCATTTCCTATATACTATGCACCCAAACAAGCAAGCTCCACCTGCAATTTGACTCAATTCTGTTTACTGATTACTGCGATACAAATCAATACTCTTGTTCCACGGGCACATTCTAGAGGTCATTCTCGGGATGATCTACGGTGTGAGATTTAACCTTATTCCGCTTAAAGATCGAAATGCCATCGAATTCCCAAGGGTCACCAATAGCAATAGGAACAGCTATGTAGAGGAAGAGAGTTTTAGCACAGGGAAGAAATTCAGGAAGAACAGGCTAAGGTCATGAGTTGGGTATCCTGTGTCATTTATGCGCCAAGTTTTCCATTCAAACTATAATTGAGCAAAACAAAAGCAGCAGCAGTAGACGTCGCTTTATGATTTTGTTCAGTGCCGTAAGTTGAAGCAGCAGCATGTGTTTGCTTCTGCCAGTCGACGGTAGAGCTGTCGCCACGACATTTTCTTGGAATTAGCAAGACCACCGAAATTTAGGGCAATGCAACAACCACAACATTATTGAACATCGCTGTTGTAAATATTTAATTTGGTAAATAAAAACCAAAAGCAGAACTGAGATGTGAGACATCTATCACGCTTGCGCTGCCCGCGACTTCTTAAAGCAAACTCTTGCTGTTGCTTCGACTTAGGCCACTGAACAAAATTAGAATCAAACGCAAAATCAAAAATAGAGGAAAGCTACCCTTTTAGCTTGTCTATATATATAAAAATCTCGTGTCTCATTTTCCTTAGCAAACTTCTCAGAAATGGCTTGACCGATTTTAATGACTTTTTGTTTTTGTATATACTTGGATGTTGTACCATAGGTTTTTAACTACCTTCCGTAATGCTAGGTGATTTGGGTGTCGCTCTGCAGTACATTCTTTTGAATTGACGACGCAGCAGGCTGCTCATCTGTGTCACTTTTTGTTTTATTACTTTGAAAATTTTGTAAAATTACTAAAATATCGGAATATCGTTTTCCATCAATTGTTTCAATTTGGCTGTTTGTGTGTGTTACAGTAAACAATGCCAGCTACAGGTAGGGGTGGTTATTTGGGCCGTCGAGCGAACTCACCAACACACCTGCGAAATGTTACGGCAGCAAGAACAGATCATTACATAAAAAAAGGTGTGAGTGTCTTAAAACTAACGAGTCTTTGATGTGAAACATGATGCTTATTTTAATAACATATTTTCAAATCACAAGCTCTTTTAATGGCACTCTTTAGAAAGAAGAAAACTAACAGGAAGTAGAAATACCAGCAACAAGATCACTTTTCTTGTTACCCACAAAGCTCCTACCCAGATCCAATATAGCTAGATCCCACTTAGATCGTACCCAGTTCCCACCTAGATTTGTCCCTGATCCCATCCAGATACCTCACAGATCCCACTTATATCCCAACCAAATCCCACCCAAATCCTACCCGGATTCCGCACTGGTACTACCCTGATCCCACCCAGATCCTATCCAGATCCCACTTAGATCCTGCCCAGATACTACCTCAGATCCCGTCCAAATCCCGCCCAGATCCCACCTAGATAGATCCCACCCATATACCCCCCAAATCCAACCCACCCAGGTACCACTCAGATCCAACCCAGTTCGCGCCCAGATCCCACCCAGGTACCAACCAGATCCTATTTATGATCCCAGATCCTATTAAGATCAAACCTAGCTGGATCCCACATAGATCTCGCCCAGATCACCCACCCAGATCGCGCCCAGATCCCACCCAGACCCCTCCCAGATTCCGCAGATCCCACCCAGATCCCACCCAGATCCCAGCCAAATCTTACCCAGATACCACCTAGATCCCACCCCGATACCACCCTAATAAGATCTCACCCAAATCCCTCTCAAATACCACCAGATCTTTCAGTTGCCCCTCTTCAGCATCTCGCCTACGTCTTCGCTGTCGCCCTCTGCCCATTCTCTTGTGTGTGTGTTTTCCAGGAAACTCCACAAAACAACAGCACAAAATATGAATGCCGTCAGCGTCACGTGACGCTGAAATCAAATTTTACTCCTACTAAAATCGTCCGTACCGAAATTAAAGATGTTTCACATCAATAAATAAAAGTACGCGTGTCAGAAGTCCCAACTGAGTTCTTCTTAACCCCAAGTGGCACGAGCTTTCCAAAGTCAACAACAATAACTGGAGCAAAGACAAGCGTGGGCAGAAGAATGTTAACACTTGTAAAAGAATTGAAGAACAACGCTTGCTTACATATGTATATTTTTTATAAGATATCGGATTCTTGTATATTGAATCTAAAAACTAAGTAAATCTTTCACTACTCTGACTGCTCTTAATAGATTTTAGCTTATTATTATCGTTTTGAACAATACTGTTGATCGCCAGATTGCTACACATTTGTTTTCCCTTAGGCAAAATATCGCTCTGCTTCTCATAAGAAAGAATACAATGTTTTTGTATTCTGGATTTAAGAACAAGGCAATGTACTGCAATAAATGTGGTTATAACCGAGTCTTAACTGATTTTTGAGCCACTATTTTAATGGATTTCATTATTCATGATGTGGAGAGCAAAATAAAATTAACGAAAGTTAAAAAGTTACAAGCGCAATTTCTAACAGGTGATTTTTTAGCTATTATCTTTCTGGCAACACTGGTTTAAACCGCTCACGCACGTTTCGTGTTTTGTTTTACTGTCAAACATCTTCAGTTTGGTCTATAATTTAACCATGAATCGTCTTACAAACGAACAACGCTTGCAAAATATTGAATTTTATTATCAAAATGCGTGCTCTGTTAAGAAAGTTCATCGCGCGCTTCTTCCATTTCATGGTCAGTTCAACTGTGACTAAATTTCGCACCAAATTTACATTGTTGGCATTAAACCACCAACACGCTTACGTAGAGTGCGAACTATCCAACTTTGTTTGCCCAAAATGCAAGAGCTTGACTTGCATTACATGTGGTTTCAACAAGACGGTGCCACATGTCACACACCACGCGCAACAATGGACTTATGGTGAGAGGCGAGTTTGGTGAACATTTTTATTTCACGTTCGGGACCGGTCAATTGGCCGCCTAGATCGATGCGATTTAACGCCTTTAGACTATTTTTTGTGGGGCTATGTTAAAGCTCATATAACAAACAGGACAAACCTAGTGAGTCACCTTCTATGTTTACCTCAATTTGTCAACACTGAGTAACTAATTACATTTTGAGTAATATATTGCGGTTGCCTGGTCACATTACATTCTCCAGTATCTCAGTACCAGTCTTTAAAGCTCTCCGCTTTAACTGTTTATAAGCAAGCTCTTATTTCCAACACAGCTGTTTGACGCCCTCACACAAACATTAAGTAGAATTTGGGATTGATTCGGTTCCAATAAAAACTGAGCTTAGATTTGCATTCAATTACATTTACAATTCATGGAATTATGTTCATTATTGTAAAACGTAATTGAAGAAACCAATCAAGACAATTGGTTCTATTTCTTAGAAATTGTTATTAAAAGCAATTCTGAGTAAAGCAAATGCTATTAATTGGATATTCAGTCAATTTAAGGCAGTTCTTTGAATCAATGAATTTTCTAGAAAGTGAGTACACTTGCAAATGGTTTTTTTACAATATATATATATATATATTCTTGATCACATAAAGAGCTGTCTGTCCGTCAGTTTTAAAGCTAGCTTAAACAAACATGGCAAAACGTCTTTAGGTACAAATTTGTTAAACATTTGTTAAACAAACTATCAGGCCTGTCCCCGAATCCGATTAATCGAAATTGGTAAGAGTTGTGATTTCTAGGAAAGGATAAAAGAATTCGGTCAAATCTTATTGCCATTCAGAGGATCGATTGAAGATAATTGGGATTGTGAAAAAAGTTAACATAGTTGGTTTTTGGAAGCGAGAACATTTAATAATTCCGATTCCGCATGATTTGATCGAAATCGAAAACGGGAACAGGCCTGTATAAAACTAGTTTTAGTGAGAAAAACTCTTTGGTTTTTGAATTCAAACCTACCCAAACCTGTATTTAACAGTTTTTTACGTTTTTATATAATTCCACAAAGTTTCAAGAAAATCGAACAACTATATAGTACAGCTGCCATAGACAAAATAGGTCCGTAAAATAGTTCTAGAGAGAAAAACTTGTTTGTATCCCACTCCACTCTTTGGTTTTCAATTCAAACCTACATAAACTTTGTATTTAACAGTTTTCTACATTTTTATATAATTCCTTCAAGTTTTATGAAAATCAGACAACTATACAGTACAAACTTTTGTTGTTTTAAGATTTTGTATGAAAATCATCATTTATATCAATTTTACGATATAAACTTTAGATTTTGTCCAGTTTTTGAGTGTTCCTTTGTACTTGCTAGGATAAAAACACACACAGGCACGTCTTAGCTGGTCGCTGAAAACCCAGCAAAATAACTTTGTGGTCCAATTTGATTGAGATTTTCAGTATATTTAGATCTTAGTCCTATAAACATTTGTCTTCAGCCCTCTGCTAATGTAGAGACAGACAATAGCTCGAATACCCTACTATAACGCAACCACGATGATACCTTGAATGCCATCGGCTCATATTTCTAAATCATCCATTCCCCTAAAGTTAGCGACCTCCAGAACAATATTCATAACTTAACGGAGGCCTGTTTTATTAGATTCTTTTAAATAAAAACACTTCACTTTTTTCTCATAACTTGACAACCGTTCATCTATCTTTATCATTCGGCAAATCGATTCATTTTGCTAATTACTAACTATACTAACTAGAAGGTACGAATCGTCTATATTTAAAACTGTAGGAGATATAACGTTTTTTCCAAATTGCGGGAGCGGGAAGTGTACGAGTAACGGGAGGGTACAAGAGTAACGGGTATTAAAATAGAGGGAAACTGACTTCGGCTCTACCGAAGTTCATATACCCTTGGAGCATGATATATGCGGCCAGTTTGTTATATGGCTATACGATATATTCATCAAAAAAGTTTTTCTCACTAGAACTACATTTTGGACCGATCGTTCTTATGGCAGCTATATGCTATAGCCATTCGATTTGAATCAAACTTGACAGAATTGTGTGGTGGTAAATAATATTGATCTGTACAAAGTTTGGGAGCGATAGCATTGAAAACATAAAAGCTTTTCTCACTAAGACTTTTTTTCAGACCTATCTTTTGTATGGCAGCTATACTATATAGTAGTCCGATTTTAATAAATCTCGGTAAAATTATGTTAAATCATAGAAAATTCATAAATACGAGTGTTGGGAGCGATAGCATTGAAAACTTAAAAGTTTTTCTCACTAAAACTACTTTTTCAACCGATCGTTCCCATGGCAGCAATATGCTATAGTCATCCGATACGGCCGGTTCCGACAAATGTGCAGCGTATTTGTACCAAAAGACTTCGTGCAAAGTTTGGTTAAGATAGCTTTAAAACTGACGGAGGAGAAAGTTCTACGAACTAAATTCTACGATTTATTCTTTTTTTCTCGAATTTTTATGACAGTTTTGTATACTTTTGGGCTTCTAACTATATATGATAGGGTACTGAAATGAAGTTCGTTCGTTAACCGTTTGTTTATTTTGGTCTAAGCAAGAACTTTAACCTATATTACTTGTCCACATTTGTAACGGGTTTCAGGAAAAAGTTGAAAAACTGGAGAAAAGTTGTGAAAACTTTGTGTTTTTTTACATCTTTTGTAATTTTGAGTATGAAGATGTAATTTTATTGGATTTGCTGCAAAGAAATGTTTTGTAGGCCAAGCCAAGAGCAACAACTTTGCTTAAGACAAAAAAAGCAAACTTCAAAATACTTTACGAGATATAGTATCGTTAATCCTACTCTGAAGCTGAAAAGTTCAAAGGTCAATAAAAATAAAACAGCAGCTATTAAGACCAAACCCAGCTAAGGTTTTTGTACTACCATCATACCCTTTCAGAATTTTTTGGTCTCGAACGTATCAATTTTTTTTGAGTTCAAAAATGTGTCACGGTGATATCTATTGGAATTGGAACAAGAAGGAATGCACGGGAGCTTGTCTTATTGATCTAGGAAAAGCATTCGATCGTGTTTGGATCAATAGTTTAATGTTTAAACTAATCAAATACAAGTTTCCACTTCTAACATTAGTACTAATTTATAATATGATCAGAAAAAGAAAAACGCAGACGAAAGAAGTTCAAAATATATCAAGACAGTTAACGGCTTGCAGCAATGAGCTGTAAACTCCACCTTCTTTTCAACTTATATCTACACGACCTTGTAAAAAAATAAACCAAATTATAGCGTTTGCCGATGATATAAACATAAATCACGTTGACAACACTACAAAAATACGATGTAGATACACAAAAAAAAGCACTAACATAAAAAGATAAATGTGAAACTATAGGTACTGTCAAACTACAAGTTTGACATTATAGTTGGCGGCATCTTTAACTGTCAAAAAAATAGACTGGGGTGTCCACCGAGCGTGTCCACAACAGGTGACTCTCTCCTACTGTTCAGAACCCCAGTCAAATAGTGTAATAGCAACATCCGAAAGAACTGTAAATCTTTTGGCATTAGATCCAAAAACAGAAATACACTCATCAAAACAAATAGCTCAGTAAAATACTTGGGGCTAAAAGTAGATAAGTTTCTTTACTTCGATAATCACATTAACGACCAGCTAATCAAAGCTAAAATAAAATATCAAACAGAACATAAATCTATTCGAAGCACATAAAGCCACGTGTAAAAATACTAACGACCAATTAAAGGGTGATTTTTATACCCTTGCAAAGGGTATTATAATTTTGCCCAGAAGTTTGCAACGCATAGAAATATTCATATTATTATTAATATTATTTACGCTTTCACATAGATTTGGAAGTTTTTTGTCATATATATCTTATCTTATAGCTGCCATGAGAACTATCAGTCGAAAAATGGGTTTTAATGAGAAAAATTTTTTGTTTTTAATGTTAACGTGTTTTTACATCAGCGATTATTAATATTATACGCTTCTATACAGATTTGGAAGTTTTGGTTAAAATCGGATGACTATATCTTATAGCTGTCATAGGAACTATCGGTCGAAAAATGGGTTTTATTTAGAAAAATTGTTTGTTTTAATGCTGGCGTTCATAAACTCTGATGTATTAAAACATTTGCAAGGGTATAAAAACTTCGGCAAAGACGAAGTTAGCTTGGCCTTCTCGTTTTTTAGCTATTTTCTTTTTGGCAACACTGGTTTAAACAGCTCAAGCACGTTTCGTGTTTTGTTTCACTGTCAAACATCTTCAGTTTGGTCTATAATTTAACCGTGAATCGTCTTACAAACAACAACGCTTGCAAATTATTGAATTTTATTATCAAAATGCGTGCTCTGTTAAGAAAGTTCATTGCGCGCTTTCCCGTTTAATCGACCCATTGAAGCGCCTATTCGGGCTATTGTGACTAAATTTCCCACCAAATTTACATTGTTGGACATTCAACCACCAACACGCTTACGTAGAGTGCGAACTGAAGAAAATATCGCAGCTGTATCGGCCAGTGTTAATGATGACCATCAATTATCGATTCGTCGCCGTTCGCAGCAATTCGGCCTCTGTTACTCAACAACGTGGAAAATTTGGCGGAAGGATTTAGGTGTGAAGCCTTTCAAAATACAGCTGGTGCAAAAATTGAAGCCGAACGACCTACCGCAATGTAGAATTTTTGGTGAATGGGCTCTTGGAAAGTTGGCCGAAGATACACTTTTTACCGAAAAATTGTGTTCAGCGAGGAAGCTCTTTTTTGGATCAATGGGTACGTAAATAAGCAGAATTGTAGATTTTGTAGTAACTATCAGCATTGCAACCTACTACCTACTATGTTCTCCCCGTTTACATTAACTGCAATAAATGGGATGTAGATATATCCAAATTGTATGACGTTTTAATTAATCCGGAATGCAAGGATAACCTGATGATTATTGGTGACTGTAATGCGAGGATCGGTGAAACCCAAATATGTGGATTTAACCCTCAGTTGGTGCCAATCAAATTATTGGAAAGAAGGGAAACGAGAGATAAAGTCCTAGACTCTAATGGCCGCAAGTTTATTGACTTGGCAGAATATTTTGGCTTCACTTTGGCAAATGGAAGATCTACTAGCGATGCAATAGGAGATCACACTTTTATAAGAGGTACTGCTCGATCCACGATAGACTATTGTTTGGTGAGAGGCTCGTGGTTAGAGATGCTAGAAGATCTCAAAATAAAAGAAATGATTTTCTCGGATCATATGCCCCTTGAAGCGTCTCTCATCGACCAACCAACTTGCACTGAACAACTCACACTACTTCCAAAGCTTAGATGGTCATATAAACATGCAGATTCATACAAAAGAAATTTAGACAGCATCATCGTCTCTTTACCATGCAACCTAGCGAACTCCAATTTTTAAGAAATAAGTGGTCACAAACTGTATCAAACCAGCGATAACCCACAGTAGAAGTGTTGGAACATTTTTCAAACAGGAGTGGTACAACAAAAAATGGCAATTAGCGCGAGACAAATCGTTTAAGCTGCCAAGTGTGAAAACACGGAAGAATCAATGATTCGGTATCAGCAAGCAAACAACTCGTCAACAGCCAAGACGTTTTGTTAAAAGCTAGAGCTAGAAGATATTCGTGACAGCAAGTCGTACTGGAGCACCATTAGAAGACTAAATGGAATCTCTTTTTAAAAGGCATAGCATAAAGCCCGTCGCGCTTCGCTGCGCCTTGAACAGTATAGAACCAATATCAGAATCAGTTTGAAGTCAATCGTGAGAGTGAATTATTTACCAAATTTGAAAGTATTCTCTAAATTAATTTCCTCTGTAGAGCCCAGAAATTGAATCTTACATACATAGGCTTGAAATCAACGTTTTACTACTTCGCTTTTTCACCGTTACGACTTTGCTGCTTAGTACCTACCACCCCCATCCCATCCACACCCCACCGACTTTCCACCCACTTCTCACCCACATTCCTCCCACTTCCCACCCACTTCCCTTCCGATTCCCACCCACTTCACCCTTTCCCCACTTCTCACCATATCCTCCCCTTTCCCACCCACTTCGCGGCCACTTCCCACTCACCTCCCACCCACATCCCACCCTTTTTCCGCCCACCTATCACCCACATCCCTCCCACTTCCCACCCACTCCCGCCCACTATTCTCCCTCTTCCCAGTGGGCATCCCGGCGGTATTTTCAACATCGGAAAATGCAATCACAAATTATTTCGTATTCTATCCCTTCAAACCGAGTTTCAAGTCAATCGGGTGAAAAATAGTTTTTTGCGTGCAGAGTTTTCCAGGAATTTTCCGACCGTTGGGTCAAATGTTCCAACATCGGAAAATCACATCTCAATTTATTTCACTTACTATACTCACAAACCGAGTTTCAAGCCAATCAGGTGAAAAATAGTTTTTTGCATGCAGAATTTTCCGGCAATTTTCCTCGTGGGCGGGTTTTCCAAAATCGGGAAAACACGTGTCGAACTATTTTTCGTACTTGTATGCTTGCAAACCAAGTTTCAAGTCAATCGGATGAAAAAAAATGTTTACCATACAAACTTTTCCGCCGCTTTTCCGACTTTTCCGGGTGGGATTTTCCGGAAAATTGGTACACAGTTATTGTTGAATTTTCATATAGATCTTTGAAAATGAGTTTGAATCTGATCGGATAATAAACAAAAAAGTTTCATACAACAGTTTTCCGTGAATTTTCCGACTTTATGAATAGATTTTCCAAAATTTTAAAGTCACGTTTCCTATATTTTATTATGTGTAACTTTGAAAATGAGTTTGGAGCAAATCGCTGGCAACTAAACTTTCGCCCTTACAACCTTGACCACCCACTTTCCACCCAGGGGGGTGAATTTTCCGGAAGATTGGTATGCAGTTATTGTTGAATTTTCATATAGATCTTACAAAATGAGTTTGAACTTGGTCGGATGAAAAACAAAAAAGTTTCATACAACAGTTTTCCGCGAATTTTCCACCTTTCCCGACAGAATTTTCCAAAATCCGATCTTAGTACTCACTTTCAGCATTAGATAAAACTACAGTAAAAAACTCAGCTTCCTATCTTCAATGGTTTAGGCTGTGCGACGGTCACCAGTCAGTCAATTAGTCAGGTTGAACTCTTTTATAAATATAACCCCAAAAAAAAATTAACCCTTAAATTTTAAAAAAACACACAACCCAAAATTTTTACCACGACAACAAAAAGAAAATATTCACAATTCTCAAAAACAATGACTTTCCAAACCACACGATATACTCTCTAATGAAAGCAAATAATTTTAATAATACTGATCCAAAAGAAACTTCAACTAAAGTATACAAATCATTAGTATACATACCAAAATTGTCTGACAGACTTTCCAAATCCGACTGCTACAACAAAGACAACATCATAATAGCGCACACCAATATACACAACGAGAATGTTCTTTAGCAACACGAAGAGCAAAATAGGAAAACTTGACAAAAATAATATAATTTACAAAATACCTTGCAAAAGTATGCTAAAAAACAAAACTAAAAACCAGAATATCCGGTCACAAGTCTGACATAAAAAGAAGGAATGAGACAACAATCCAAAAAACAGCACTTGCGGCCCATTGTACTGAGAGCGGACACTCCCCTGACTTAACAGCTGTAAGCATCTTACAACAAGAACAACATTACAACAAACGGTTTACCTTGGAAATGCTCCACATCATATCCACACCAATACATAGAAGGATGAACTCCAAACAAGACACAGAAAATTGCGCGCATTTATACAGACATTTACTTGACCACAACAAAAAATCAAATTAGTTATCAACTCCACAGCTGACTAAGCGGACGCTGTGCCTTTTTGTACGTACACTTACACGATTTTGTCTAGAATTATGTAATATAAATTGTTGTTTTGTGTTATACTGTTTACAGCCCTGAAGACGAATCCCGAAGGGGTTTGAAATATATTGGAAAATCAAAAACTCGTGTTTGTTTGTTTTTAATAAGCACGTAAAAAAAATTGACCTCGAGCCAGCCAAAATTAAAAACATAGGTCACTATCCATAACAAAATTTATAAACAAATTAATTTAAAAAAAAAAAAGAGATATAAAAACCAAATAATAATTAAAAAATTAACCCGTTTAAAAATACCAAAAAAATTTAAAGATATAATAAAGCAAAAAAGCATCAAAATAAAAAAAAAAAAAAAAAAAAAAACAAAAAAAAAAACGATTAAATATAAAAAAAAAAACAAAAAAAAAAAAAAATATAAACGCGAGCCAAAAAAACAAAAAAATAACCCAATAAAAACATAAATTTATAATTAATAAGAAAAAATTATTTTCAAGCCTTTTCCCGTTTTCGATTCGACAAATCATGTGGAATCGGAAGTCATAGCTGTTCCCCGTTACGAAACGATCAAATTATTCGGTTTTAATACGTCAGTGAAGTGAAAAATGATTGACAACTAAGACCAATATTTTTATATTAATAAGTCATATTTTGATAAAGATTTTAAGTAACCATAAAAATATTGGGCATTCAATTTGATTTAAAATTAATTATTTTAAGAGTTGTTCCCCAGGAAATTGCATGTAGTACGAAAAAGACCGACAATGACCGCTCAGCTGTTGTGATAGAGCAAGCCGCTGAGCGTTGGAAAACTTTCATAACTAAAATAAATATTTTTTTTCCCTTAGAAACCGAATATCAAATGAAAATTATTCGGAAATACAATCGTTTTGCTCAAATCCCACACGGAAATGGGACAGACCTGATTGATCAAAACCGAACAACCGATTTTGTTGTATCGAAAAAGCCCTTTAAAATTTTTTTATTTTTTTTTTTTTTTATTTTTTTGTTTTTTTTTTTTATTTATAGAACACACGAACTCTCTCTCTCGCTCTCTCTATGGGGAGTGTCGGCTGCGAAGCCTGCAGAATTATGAGTTCCTATCCCATGGGATAGGCTTTTGGCATTTTGGACACCTCTGACTGCCCTCTGCTGATTTTGAAGCATTCCTCGTCTTCAATATTCATTTTTTAGCCCGTTTTACCATAACACATCATGAATTTCTCTTAGTTTTGTACTATATTTCATTATTTTTAAACTCACTTTGCAAGTCTCGAGCAAACTGTACAGATCCTCCACCTCATCATCATCCGTGGGCACATACTGTTTACCTGTCTGTGTGCTCTTGCCCTTCGTCTCGCGTCGATACAGTGGCAGACCCATGGCACTGGCCAATATTTCAATGCCCATGTGTCCCACCGTTTGATACATGAAGCTATCCAGCTCATCTGCAAACGCAAATTCATAATTTAATTGTGCACATAAACTTTGTTGGAGGGACTGAGCGGCTTACCTCTATCCTTGGGATGCAAATTGGCCAGAGCAACAATCTCATGCCCCTCGGCCACACACTGCATCATATTGTAGCAGCTATCCTTGCCGCCACTGACCATGGCCACCACCCGCATTGTTGTTGCAATTGTTTTGATTTATTTTTGGTTGAATTGGAAGTGCGTGCTAATGCTCATTTGGTCTATATGCTTGTTGACTAGACTTATTAACTAATTTATATATATAAACACCACAGAGCGGCGGCGGCGGCTGTTCCTGCAAGTGATTGGTAATAGAGTTTCAGTGCTGGTCAAACTGTGGAATTGAATTATGGGTAATTGGTTTAAGAGCAAAGGACAGGACAGGACAGGACACAGGATACGCGTGGCTGAGATTCTAATTGGAACGAAGGTCACACTCACACACACACACACACACACAGTGGTACGCAGTTTCTTGTTTTTGTACAAGTTTTCTTTAAATTTATAAATAAATCGAATTAGTTGCGCCGGCACCAACAATATCAACAACAACAAAGAAGCGCGTGGGCAGCAATAACAACAATAACAAAACCACTGAATTTCAGGAGCCAGCCTGCACACACACACACACACGCGTACACATGTGCCTGTGTTTGTATGTGTGTGTGTATGCACAAATTGACCCAAATATAAAACTTTTCAACTGTTTTTTTTTTTGCTTCATGAACTCACAAAGACAAAAACAAAAACAACAACCAAGTACAAGTGGCCGCTAGTTGTTGTTGTTGTTGTTGCCGTCTGAGATGATGATGATCTCTGCTGATTGACAATATTGTACAATTAAAGGATCGTGACTGACACTAACCCCTTGGTGGGTGCTCCGCTTTTATTTTGTGCGACTGTTGTAACAAATAAATCTTAAATAAATCGGTATTTGTTGTTTGCCGCTTATCGGTAAGCGAGCAAAGTGTGCCCATCTTATTTAAAATACCAGCTTTACATGGTATTTTTTTTTTTTGGTATATATTTGGCATTTCAAGGTACAGCCTGCAGGTCACACTGCCCCACAGAACAGCGTCGACAGAGACAGAGCGACAGCGACAGCAATAGTCAAAAGCAGCAAACAAAAATAATAATAATAATAAAAAAAAGAGCCAAGCACCAATATAATACAAAACGAACCACTTACAACAGCTGATATTATACAGTGTGTGAATGTTTTAAAGGGCTGCCATTAACATTTTTGCAAGTTTTTTTTTTAAGGTGTTTGTTTTTTTTTGTTTTGGTGCAGCAGCAGCAGCAGTGAAATCAATAAATAAAAACAATTGGGCAACAGCAACTGCACTGAAAAGAGCTAACCTTAACCAAAGTGGAGATTTAATGTCGCAGTTAATTTGTGTGCAAAGTAGCAACAACAACAACATCAGCAGCAGCAGCAGCTGAGCAACAACAACAAAACGAAAAACGACGAAAAAAAAAACGTACGACGCAACTGTGATCTGGCTGTGTTTGTGTGTGTAAGCGAGATAGCAAGCAAAGCCTAAGTAAGCTTTAGGGTGAACGTGCGTGCAACAGAGAGAGCAATAGTCGAGAGCTCTCTGCGTCAACGGCGGCAGCGGCAGCGCAAAAAGCAGCGTCAACTATACAAAAAAAAAAGATTTTTTTGACACAATTCAAACAACAAAACCAAACGCAAGCTGAAAGTTTGTTTCTAAGCTCGACAGCAACAACAACAACTTCCCCTTCTCTTGTTGCAACCCTAACATAAATTCACTTAGTGGGCGTGGCAGCCTCCTCCCCCACCAACAAAAAAAAGAAACGACCAACCAAGACGCAATTTGATTTGTTGTTGTTGTTGCTGCTGCTGCTGCCGCCGCCTGCAACCATACAAAGATAACAACAACTACAACGCACTTACAACGTCAACAACAAAACATCCAACAACAACGTCAAAGCACAAGCGACAGCAGTATCAGCAGCTGAAAACATATGATTTTTGTTTGTGTTGTTGTTTTTGCGCGCGCTCTGTGAGCTAAGCAGAAACAATTGGAAACGGAACACCAGT
>JAEIFU010003779.1:0-24215 GCA_018904235.1 Lordiphosa stackelbergi | reverse complement strand
TTTTTTTTTTCAATAAATTACAAAGTAGAACAATAAATAATAACATAGTTAATAAATTTTATCCCAGCAATTAATTTTAGTTAACTTAATGGCTACTTATCCCATTGTTAACTGTTGCACAATATGAGGAATTAAAGAGAGCAAGCTGTAGGCTTTTCCTCTAAGTTATAATTTCTGTGCTATCGTCCATGATATCTTTAATGTTTAAGTAAGCAATTTTCGCATTGGCCATCAAACTGAAAATCATGTTTTAATGTTTGCCATTTCAACTGATGTTTACGTTCAAACTACACGAATACACAGGGACCATCAGCTAAATGAAAACCCAGCTCTAAGTTAAGTTTAATTTCTATTAGAATAGGTTTCATTTTGTATTTCACTTAAAGTCCATTAAGAATATATTTTCTTTACCCCTTGACATTTAACTTATGCTTCACTGTATTACTATTGTAATTTAAAGCCAAAATTCCTACTGAATTGTGTTGGATATTTACGCTACAATATTATTTTTGGCTCTCAGCACTTAACGGAATTTTCGTTGTTGTTGTTTTTGTTTTTTGTAAGCCCATTGAATGCACAATGGACCAACCTACAACATATGTGTACACTATGGTCCGCCATGATTCTCATCGTCATCATCATCATGCCATCATGCAAATAAAAGTTGTTAACGCTTGGTTCCATAAAGCATAAAAGTAATTATGGCTCCTCCATAACGTAATCCTCCACCTTCTGGTCGAACCCGCTTCAAGTGGGCAGCTTCATTTGCTGCACTTCACCTGTCTGCTTTGCTGCTGTATTTTCCGGCTTTTGTATTTGCAACTTTTCAATTTGTATTACAACAAAAATGTATAAAAAAGCGAAACAATGCCGGCATATGTAAATATGTAAGTCTATCTCGCTCGCCAAACAATGTTCAACAATTTAAGCTGAAAATCCTCCAACTTGGCTTTTAAAATTTCATTTCCATTTGTATTTTATTTTATTTGATTTTATTATGATTATATTAATTAAAACTTTCAGCGTTTGAGTGCGGTGGTATGCTTAGTTATAGTTAGTATGCTTCTGATAAATCGCAGTGCAAACTGTGCAATAAAGTTCTAAGGACCAGTGGCAACTCAATAAATGTAAAGTCGCACTTAATCGCAAAGCATCTAGATGCTTTGCTGAAATGCAGCTCATTTTTAAAAACTGTAAATGTAAGGCCGTTTGCACACGGCTCGTATCGTATCGTAACGATTTTACGTATAAATGGCGTACGATTTGAGTTTACAAAATAATAAAACATTTTGGCGATCCCGAACGTTTGGTAGCAATTTCTTATGTAAGTCCCCCGCTGAGTCCAAAATCCATATCACGATTTTTTTTAGTGGGGCCGTTTTCGAGAAATCGCGGAAAGCTAGTTTTTTGATTCTGAAAAAAGTACCTTTAGCAAAATGTGTATATCTTCAGTATCGATTCATTCATTATGAAATGGTAATGCTTTCTTGGAAGGTAATTGAATGCCCTATCATTCATTCATACACCACTTCTGAATCCGGTGCTTGACTTCGGCGTTATAAAGGCTTTTATCGGCAACATTGCATTAAATTAATGAATTTTTAAAAAAAAGCTAGATTTTAAGTGCGATTTTCACCACGAAAAAAATTGTGAAAAATTTATTTTATTGCTGGTCACCAAAGATTTATCTATTAAAAATACAACGTCACATAATTCATTCAAATCCGTTCAAGAATATAGAAGTTATTTGCATTTAAGTAAAAAATGGAAGGTTTCAAGTTCATGCAAATTGACTTGGTTTAAATGTTTTACTGTTCGTCGTAGGAGGCATAGTTAAAATTCAAACTATGCTATTTAAGGGCTACTATGACCTGCAAAATTTATTTTGTACCTGGTTAAGATTTTTTGTGATTGACTTAGGTTGAAAAATTAGTGCAAGAATCAAAAATGAATCAATATCCTAATAAATTGTGCTGCGCTTGCGGTCATTACATATTCATACTCTGTACCGAAGGTACATGGAGTATATTAAGTTTGTGCAAAAGTATGGAACAGGGAGAAGGAATCATTTCCGACCCTATAAAGTATATATATTCTTGATCAGCATCAACAGCCGTGTCGATATAGCCTGTCCGTCTGTCCGTCCGTCTGTCCGTCCGTATGAACAAACAGATCTCAGAGATGGTAAGAGATAGAGGTTTGACATGTATGGGACAAATGCTTCTTATACTTGCAGGCAGATCAAGTTTATTTTCAATTTTCGCCACGCCCCCTCCCGCCCCCGCAATTTTGAAAAAACGTCATATCTCCGACAGTTTTATAGATAGATGATTCGTACCTTCTAAAGATGGGTAGTCATTGGCAATATGATGGATGAGCGGTTCTCGCGTTATGAGAAAAAAAGTGTAAAAAAGAGGCCTCCCACGCACACGCAAACAACACCGCATTGCATGCATCAAAGAGAGAGAGAGAGGAATAAAACTTAGAGATGAGCACAGTGGCAGCGACGCATTCAGCATATACACCGGGTACAGAGTATGCTATAGTCGGGCTTGACCGACTTTCTCACTTGTTTTTATAAGACATTGTGAGCAAAAAAGAGAAAAGGTATCTTCTGCCGGTGATAAAGCTCGTATAATTTATGTAAATGTCGTTGAAATTGTTAGCGGAGTAATTTTATATGTAACCCCCGCAAGCGTTACTCCATTTATTAGTATAATTTTTTTGCATTCAATTTGACGTCTTAGACTCATTTTCAACCGAAGTCAATCACAAAAAAATCTTTGGCAGGTCATAGTAGCCCTTAAATAGAATAGTTTGAATGTTAAACTATGCCTACCCGACGAACACAAAAACAATCAAACTTAATCAATTTGCATGAACTTAAAACCTTCCATTTTTTACTTAAATGCCAATAACTTTTATAATCTTGGACGGATTTGAATGAATTATGTGGCGTTGTATTTTTTAATAGAGAAATCTTTAGTGACCAGCAATAAAATAAATTTTATACAATTTTTTTCGTGGTGAAAATCGCACTTAAAATCTAGCTTTTTTAAAAATTTATAAATTTAATGCAAAGTTGCCGATAAAAGCCTTTATAACGCCGAATGCAAGCACCGGATTAAGAAGTGGTGTACTAATGAATGATAGGGCATTTAATTACCTTCCAAGAAAGCATTACCATTTCATAATGAATGAACCGATACTGAATATACACATTTTTCTAAAGGGTACTTTTTTCAAAATCAAAAAACTAGCTTTTCCGCGATTTCTCGAAAACGGCCCCACTAAAAAATATTTGGACTGCATTTTTGGACTCAGCGAAGGGATTTACTTGAAATGACTGTCGAATGGTCGGGATCGGAAATGCCGTAAACTAGTGTTATTGTTCTTAATTTTTTATTTTTTTCTCCTTTATATATACCTACTATATTATTTAAGGGAAAAAAACACAACACGCATGGGTTATCCTAAACTTACATTAAACCGTCTTAGAGTTTGTTCTATAAACTTCGATTATCTGAAACTTTAGGCAAAAACTAAACACAAACAGAGGTTTAATATAGCACTTACTGATTTTCAAAATTAAGAAGTTGGTGTCGTGGGAATAATGCAGACAGATTGGTCTGAAAAAAAATCATCGAGATGATTTGTAATTCCTAAAAAAAATTTGCCCTGGTATATATCGATATCAACGAGAACCCTGTTATTGATTCTGGGTACACACAAGGTATGTCGGTTATCGTCCACTGGTCTCTGAGAAACATAGCTCGTAAATAACACTCAACCCAATTTCAGTTTGCTCGGCTCACGTCGCTGACCGAAAAAATATAAACAAAACTCTCTCGGCCTTCTCTCAACCGAATGAGTGCTGCAATCGCTCTTACTGTTCAGTAGCTGTGGTTGAACGCGCAGCACTAATCGGACTCAGAGCAACCTCATACCAGGCGGCCCAATTCAGTATATCGGTCATAAAATGCATGCTTCTCGAAACCAAACTGCAAATACGGTTTGAGTTGAACTGCTCCGGAGTCAGAGACTCCGGAATTTTTGGAAAGTCCGGAACCGAACCTGAACCGAACAGAACATTTTTTTTTCTTCACTAACCGGAACCAGAACCGGAGAAAAAAATAGTTGAAAAGGGTTCGGTTCAAAAAAGATGTTCTATTACATTTTTTTCAATCTGCTACAAATTTCAAGTTTGCCATTTTCCACAATTTTTAAGCATTGGAACAAAAACAGCTTGCAAAGAAACATTTTGCTCCATTTTATAATATTCAAAAGGAACTAATAATCTTTAAGAATGGTAAATAAAACAATTAATAATTCGTTTCCATGTTTATCTTCTGATAAAGATGAAAAGCAATCTCTATGCTTTAAAGTTTTGGAAAAACGATCTATAAAAAGAGCTTAAAAAAGGTCGCATTTGTTGTTTTAGCTGATCCTGCAACTCAACTCAGATACTCATATATTTCTTTTATCCAGCGATAGAGTTATTAATAATGAAACATTGCTGGAGGACACACTAATGACTATTTTATACAGTGCGTTAACTGAGGCGACAGAATTTGCCATACTAATACAGAAAGGCCGAAATGGGGCACACAACGTCTTCTGTCATTTGTACATTTGGAACTGTCTGTTTTGCACTTGTGCTGCCTTCGGAATTCCCAACAGTCGCAGCAATGCTGGCATGAGATGCGCAGTCGACTCCATTTCTTTTAAAAATTAGTCAGCTGTTTGCTCTCACTTAAGCCCTCAGAGTGCATTTGGAAATATGTCAGGCTCGCTCTAACCCCTTGTGATTTCCTATGCGGAATCATCCAATGGAAGAACCTCAATGCAGACTCTTGCTTAACACCGCTCAAAATTGATCAGGGTAAATTTTATATTCAATACTCATTGCTCCATGACATATTGACCTGGGGCCTGCTAAAACGTTCGATGATAAAAGCTGGATGATTATATTAACTATTATTTGTGGACAAGGCACGTACGTTTGACAAGGCATCTTATTTGTATGAAGTGAAATATATTACCAAACTAAAAATTTATCTCATGTAGTATGGGCCTTAAACAGAGAGCGAGTGCAGTAAGAGCGCATATAATTTTGTCACATACAATTATATTGTTAGCCCTAGCGCCAAGGTAGGGCACAAGGTAGGCGCATATCGTTTTCGCTCTCGCTCTCTTTGACAACTTGTTAAACTTCAGTCATGTGTCTCAATTGTCTCGAAAAGCATCTCCGCAAGGACGATTTTTATACATGAAGAGTGTAATAATTTTGCCCAGAAGTTTGCAACGCATAGAAGGAATCATCTCCGACCACATAAAGTATATATATTCTTGATCAGCATGACGAGCTGAGTTGATTAAGCTTTGTCCGTCCGTCTGTCCGTCTGTCCGTCAGTCCGTCTGTCCGTCTGTCTGTTTCTACGCGAACTAGTCCCTCAGTTTTGGAGCTATCGAGCTGAAACTTTGCACAGAGTCTTCTATTTACTGCACGCTGCTAATATGTCAGAACCGACCAGATCGAATGACTACTTCTTGTAGCTGCCATACAAATATTGGTTCGAAAAATGGGTTTTAGTGAAAAAAACTGTTTTGTTCTCAATATTACTGCTCTGAAACATGGTCATGGGTAATATGTAATGTTTTAAAGCTAATCTGCGAAGTTTGGTCGAAGTCGCTAACCGTTGAGACAAGTTATTTCAAGTGTATCAAAACTTCGGTACAGACGAAGTTAGCTTTGCCTTTCTCGTTTTTGTTTGACTTAGTAGCTTAGTAGGCTTATAAAAATATTTTACTCTCGCTGTCGCGCTTTCCCAGCGCAAATACAAAAAATATTCCCCCGTTACTTTCCATCAGTGTAAGAAATAATCGCATACAATCCATTACTTTGCCATAGGCATGCCGCTTTGTAAACGGGTTGCCGACAACCTGCATTTACTGTATAAATATATGCCAAGACCCAACCTCCCATTAAATAATTATTTTTAAAATTAAAATTGTTCGCAGTCTGTTTGTTTGCGATTACTATCTCTCGAACAAAAGTCAGCGATTGTAGTCCGCTTACATTTTCGACAGTCGTAAGCATTTTTTCTACAGAACACGTTGAGCTTTGCCTTGGTTTTAAAACAAATATAAGGATTTGTGAGAGAGCGAGTGTGACTACCTTGTTGAGTATACCTTGGAGTATACCTTGGTGTAGCCTAGGCTGTAAGCTTACAAACCGATGCATACTTACAAAGACCTTTTGAATGCGTGAATTTTGCCATAAGGTCAGAGACAGACCTGAGAGGAAAAAAAAGAACCAAAGAGGCACAGAGCGTAGTTGAATGTTGATTCGGTACCTCTATTCAATGTGGTCGTGGAAAAGGGGGGACCGATTTTTGCGACCTCTGCTCAGAACGATTGTAAAACTAAGGCCATAATGCTGGGTGTAACATGCGTCGCAGAGTGTCAAAGCGCAATGTTAACGATGAATGCCTTGGAAATTTGCCGAACTCACTCAACTGATATTACGAATGTTTAGGAACAATTTTCTAGAATTTGAGTATTGCAGGCTCGAGGTCAAGTAAAACACACAGATGTGTATGCTGTTTTTCCAATATATTTCAGTTGCTCCTCGGCAACCATTTTCAGGGACAATTGTTTTACACGTCTGTTCCGTTCGGCGTGGAGTTGGATACTCCAATTTCTTTTAAAACAAATCACTAAAAATTTGACTATTAGTTCGAATTCTGATCGTTTAGGTAAGAACCCCCTTCTTTGCCTTCATCCCGCATAATGCCAAGCCAACACGAAGCTCAAAATTGTTTGTATGAGATGTCGCTTCCACGGCTTTGTGGTCGCTGAACCATACATAAAATTTAACGAACCTTTTGAAAGATATTTGAGCTTTGCCCTCTACTTTAATAATATGCCTTAGCTTTCAAGTTGTCCTTATTTATGTTATTTTCATTAATATAATTTGTCAGCTCGCACACTTTTAACTTAATTTTCGTGTAGCAGATGTTACGCTTTGCGCGCAACCGCAGCGTGGGTGGAACCACAGGACCCAGCTACTAATGATGCCACATATCCTTTGTGCCCCTTCTTCAGCACGTACAGCTAAATATAACTAAATACATAGTTTAATTCGTGGCTGGACGCTTTGTTCACGGTTTGTTGCTCCTGCTGCTGCTGTTCTCTTTTTTTTTTTTTTTGCCACTCAGTTATGCCTTTGTTGGCACAAGGATACCTGGGAGGAGGTAGTGAAAAGAGTCAAGCTGGGATTTGGTAGAGATTAGCGCTCCGTTCTGGCGGTTTTTTGGGTATGTTTGCCAGCAAAAGTTAAACTTAATTAATTTTCACTCATTTGATTGTGTGTTTCGGTGTGTGCGTATGCGAAGCGAGCTCTATTTGATTAGGATACAAAGGAAATTCTTATTTACCAGCTAACATTTTATTTAAATTCAAACGCAAGCAATTAAAGAAACGAAAATTCATGAAGTTTTGTTTGAAAATATTTCGAAATAATTGTTAGTTTTTGCGCTTATGCGATTCCCTCTCCACACGCTTTAAAATGGCATCCATATTGGTCACCAGCTGTTCCAAAATTTCCTCCAGCAAAGCCACACGATTGCTTAAACTGAAAAATGGTGAAATAGATTATGGAATAGATTACGGGAGGATCAGGTCGAAATAGAAGGAAAGTGGATTATAAATTTCAGATCAGATGGAAACTGTGGTATTTTTTCAAAAACTTACCGATGCAATTCCTTATTCTGCACATCAGCTGGAATTTCCTCAAAATATTTAGCTCTAAGATAAAAATTTAAAAATTTAAACAAAATCCGTATGAGTATTTAATATAATTTTGAAGATTTCTTACTCTGCTTGAGTCATATTTCTTCTCAATTCCTTGGGATGATCATAATCCGCTGCTGTATCATCAATTGCAGTCTCGCCCGGAACATGGGCCGTAGATACACTCGGCTGTGGGCGACGTTTGCGTCCACAATGTAAAATAAAATACAAAGCCCCAGCCAATTTCTTATACACATAAGAGCCCAACTGACTGCGTCCCTGAGTAATTTCACTCTTCACCGAATTATATGTCTCCATTATAATGGCCAAGAACATGTTCTATAAAAAATATAATAAAATAGTAAAAATAATCATTTCCTCTTAACCCAAAAACCCACCAATAATATAAAGAACACCAACAGAATGTAGGTAAGAAAATATATGGGACCCAGTACACGATTTGCCTGCTCAATTAGATTATATTGAAAATCACCCAAAATCATGCGTATCATGGTCAATATAGAGGTAATAAAATTGCGAAAATCTGGATGTTTGGTGCCAAACAACAAGAGACCCAATTGTGCATAGGCCAGAAAGACAATACCAAACATAAGACTAAATCCAGCCAAATCCTTGGAGCACTGCAAAACACAATCAGATTAAAGTACAAACTAAAAGTTATAATTCATCAGTTAGACTTACGCGCTTTAGTGTGGTGGTAAACTGTACCAAAGTCTTATTAAAACTAATAAATTTAAATATTTTAATCCAAACTAGAAATGCCATAATCGCCATCATATCCACATAAATAGTATTCCAAAAGCACAGCACATCCAAACTTTGAAATCCCTCTTGAACTTTGGCCTTGGAGGTTATGGATTGCACTTGAAAAGTATGCCAGATATTATAGATCAGAGCTAGATAACAGAACTAAAGAAAAAAAAAGTCAAAAATTCTTTAATATCCAAAAAAAAACAAATCAAGAATTCTGTACTTATACCAAGTACTTAACTACTTAACTGGTAAACTTACCAACAAAATCAATGAATCCAATGCATTAAGCAACGATCTAAAATAATTTTTCCAACCCGTCTTGCGTATTTCATTTATCTCATATATGGTATAGTACACAACCATTATATACCAAAATATATAGACTACCGACATGACCAGACTGCGCTCAGTGAAGAAGGAATACTGTTTGACAGTTTGCAGTTGGGTCTGTGGTATTACACCACCCGTAGGCGGGATTTCGGCTATGAATCTGGAAAATTAAAAAAAGTGTATTTAAAGTATGCCATATATATATGGGATATGGAAATATAAATTTCGACATAAAAGGATTAGTGACTTTAAGCTAAAATACGTAAACTTTTCAGTCCAAGTACAAAATATTCAACGATTTAATTTCTTTATTTTTTATCTTTAGATACTTAAGACCTTACTTTTAGGTCAAAATCTTTGAAATGGTCCGGGATCCCTGATAAGAATGATTACATTGTTGTAACGTTTTTCTTTAAAGTTCTAGACATATTTATACATACAAAGGGTATTATCTATATATATAAATCTGTACGCCCGACAGACCCTGACAGGCCCTGACAGACTGACATATTATCAACGCATAGCCTAAACGTCTTATACTACAGGTTTGAGATTTGGCATAGACTTTCGTTTAGTTATGCAGGCGCGCACTAACAAATAAAATTTGGAAAATTACACCCGGAAAAGTCGGAAAAGCGTCGGAAAGTTTGTATGGGAAAAATTGTATTTTTTATCCGATTGACTTGAAACTTGGTTTGTAAACATAGTACGAGAAATGATTCGACACGTGTTTTCCTGATTTCGGGAAATCCGGCCTTGAGGAAAATGGCCGGAAAATTCTGCATGAAATAAAATATTTTTCATCCGATTGGCTTGAAACTCGGTTTGTAAGGGCAGAATACGAAATAAATTAAAATGTGATTTTTCAATGTCGGAAATTCCGCCCCTATGCGTAAAAATTCACGGAAAATTCTGCATGAAAAATACTATTTTTTACCCGATTGCCTTGAAACTCAGTTTGTAAGGTCAAAATGAGAATTCGTTTGTGTTTTTATTTTCCGATGTTGGAAATACCGCCGAGATGCCCAGTGGGAAGTGGTTGGGAAGTGGATGGGATGTGGGTAGGATGTGAGTGAGATGTGGCTGGTAAGTTGTTTTGGAGTGGGTGGGAACTGGGCGGGAAGTGGGTGGCATGTGGGTGGAGTGTGGGTGGTAAGTGGATGGGAAATGGGTGGTATGTGGGTGGCATGTGGATGGGTAGTGGGTGGAATGTGGGCGGGAAGTGGAAAAAACTTTTTTGTTTTCAATGGTAAGAATGTTATCTCCAGATAAGAATGTTATCTGTTTAAACACAATATGGGCGAGTTTCATCCAAATCGCATGAATATATCGTATAGCTGGCATATAAAAAACTGGCAGGCATATATCAAGCTCCAAGGGTCGAGCCGAAGAAAGCTTCCCTCTATTTTTTTAGAAAAGATGTAATGCTACTCGCGTAGTCCGATGATGTTGACATCCCAGTCCTGCAATACGGCGCAGTAGCATGGACGAAGACAGCAGTGGATGAATAGGACATGTTACACAAATGGATGAAAGTCATTGAAGGAGGGAAGAGGGGACGAACAGTAGGGGAAAGTCTCCTGTTGTGGACACGGTCCGGTTGTGGACACCCCAGTCTATTTTTTGACAGGTAACAGATGCCGCCAAACTGAGTAATGTCAAACTTGCAGTTTGACAGTACACATAATCTAAGCCAATACCGAAGTGTAAAAACGCATTTGGTTTTTCGCTGTGGGCAAATAAAAAAAATCGTGAAAATTTTTTAGAGTTTCTAATTTTTTCAATTTCCACATTGCGTTAAATCGAAGCAAAACATTGAAAACTTTGTTATTTAGTGCATTAAGTGTACTTTGTGGTGTGATATAAAGTTTCTGTGAAATGTTTGTGTCGTGTAAATTTGCTGAACAAAATAAAAATGGCTACCATTTCCAAGAATGGACAAACTTTTGCACTGGTTGCGGACACCCTCGTTTTTTGTGTGAAAAGCGTGTGTTTGGCCATAAAACTGTCAAATATCGTTGTTTATATTAGTGTATCTTATTTAAACAGCATTTTTGTGAAAATTTGTGTTTTTTTTTTGCCATGTCAACACCAAAAAAATTAATTTTAATGGACTGGTCGATGCCATTAAGCACTGCCTCATCGATAAGAAGGCCGTCAAAGCTACAGCCAAGGAATAGGGGCGGTATTTGGAGAAAGTCAGAGCAAATTTTGCAGATGTTTCGTCCGTTGTTGATTCGGTTTTGTTGGAATTCGTTCGTGTGGCAGGACACTCGACTTGGCACTGACGCCAACAACAATCAAGTCCGGTTTTCGAAAGCCCTGTATTGTTCCGTTTGACACTGACGCTTTCTCCGATGCTGACTTCATTGAGGCTGTCGAACGAAATGCAGAAGAAGTCGCCACAGAAGCTGATCTTGATGAAGACAAGCATCGTATCATCGGTTCCGCCGATCCCAATATTGGGCGAGAAGAAGAGGTGTTAACCCCTTATCACTGTTGGATTAACTTGGGCCGGTGCAAGGAATTTCTCCGAAAAAGCCATCCAATCGCGGTCGAAAGCCAATGCAAACCACTGAAGAAGGCGTCTTCGTCATCTGAAGAAGACGAAGATGTCGACTTCTGTTTGATTTGTTCTTGCGAAAAAAACTGACCGCTGCAAATTCGATCCATTGCGATGTTTGCGATCGTCCTGTGCATTTGAAGTACGCTGGCATTATGGCCAGCTATTTCACATGCAAAAATTTCATATCCATATAATTTTTTTCATTTAGCCGCTGAAGGTCATAATTTTTTTATTTTGTTTGCCACTGAAGGCTTCTTAAATAAGTAAACGTTCTTTTTTTGTCAATTCATGGCCATTTTACTTCATATTTTCCACTTTCTAGCGATTTTACAAATGTGTCCACAACTGGGTACAAAAAAATTTTGGCCAAAATCATCACTTCATATACATGGCTTAAATTTTTTTTCCATTTGTCTAAAACAATAGGTTCTTTCAGAGGAACGTTAGCTAGAGTCTCTAGCTTTACAATGATGTTCATATCACTGCATAATGTTGACTTGGAAAAAAGTTATTAGTGAAAAACGCTACTATGTCCACAACCGGAGACTTTCCCCTACTAAGGTATTTCAATCTTGGTGTGAACAACTGGTGTCAGCTCACACGAAGCAGAAACTACTGGCGGGCATTAGTAGCAGTGGCCAAAACCGTTAAAAAGAAGAGGAATAAGAGGAAGTCAGATAAAATATAAAACTTCTTATGCCTAAGGATTTTATGACTTCTGGTTAAGTAAATTATGTAAATCTACATGCAAACCTTGATTTTGTTACCTCGCTTTGTACTTACTTGGCGCTCTGAAAGATATCCGTGTTCTCATTATAAAGATTAAACTCCACCAGACACAGTCTGGAACCACGATCTAGCCAGTGAGTGTCCTTCAGTTGATTGATTAACTTCAAATTCTGTTCCTTGTCGTAGGTCAGGTCAATGGTGTAGCCACCGGTGCGATAAAATGCCAGCACCGTCCAAATGGGTGTGGCATCCAGTTCGCCCATTGTCCGAAATGGTGTACCCTTGTGGCTGCCTGTATTCTCCTCCGCCCCCGATGAGTAGGCGGCGTAGCAAGTGTTGAAATAACGTATGAATGCATCGTTCACATAGCAGCTCTCCTTGCGGACGCGTATCTGACGCAAACGAGGCGGTCCCAACAGTAGATTCTCATGCAGAAAGACGCGTCCCTGCAAATGTGTGGAAGCCTGAGTGCCATTGCCACCGACTCCTGCACCACCACCACCACCTCCACCTCCTCCATGAACAGACCCACTGCCACCACCGCCACCTCTCCGTTTTATTCGTTTTAAACGTTTTGGCTCTTTTCTTCCTGTTCTGCCTTGTTCTTCTCCGGATTCTCCGGAATCAGGACTACCGCCTCCTTCGTCTTCAACCTCACTGCTACCGTCTTCACTCTCGCTCTCCCCACTTTCAGATGACTCCACACTTGATTCAGAATCGGATGCTGTGGTCTGCGTGTCGTTGGTTGGTATATCACCCGGAGCGGCCACTGTCATGTCACCGTGCAGTGTTATAATAAAATTGTATATCAAATAGTCCCACCAATCGGGCACAGTGATCAATTTGTCAAACGAAATGGTCACGGATGGGGCCACCACTAAATCGCGAGTGGTGAACAATTTCTTCATGGTCTCATTAAAATAAAACATGTAAGAGTGACGTACGGAGAGAGTAACTGAGGTAAGGATATAGGATTATTAACCGGTTTGCATCCCCGATGAATTACTCACCCATCGATGTCAATATCAGAAATATGATAAAGACGCCAAATTCCATTAATGCATCACGCACTTCCTCATCGGTGGTATATAAGATATGCGTGGCCTTCACCCTTAATGTGCCCGGTCCTCCATGATATCCAGAAGTGGTTACAGTCGATGCACGTCTGGTATCGGCCGTGCTGAGAGTGGCCTTCTTACGTCCAAAAATACTACGTCTCGGTTGATCCTGTTCAACGTGCGTGTCCCGTACCTCAATTTTGCCAGATGTAGAAGGCTCTTCGGCCTGCGGCGCTCTTTGTGCCAATTGAGCGCGAGTGGGTGGTGTTGGGCGCTGTCTAGGCGATTCCGAATCAGTTGGCTCAGAATCTCTTGTGCTTGCATTTGAGCTTCTACCTGCACGTGGCGGTGGCGGCGGAGCACGTGGCGTACGTGAGGGACGCCTTGGTCCCTGACTCTGTTGGTCCATTTCTTTCCTTTTTGATAATTATTTATTCAACTTTTTCTCGATTTTATTTGTGAAGTTGCTGCCAGTTTGAGAATCTTAGCTAGACTGTGGACTGGGCAGCCCCTTTGACAGCCTTAAACTTGAAATTTAAATTATGCTTGCTCTGACCCGGCACGCTGTCAACAATCCAAGTGTGAGAGAAATAAGAATTGGAGCCAAGCATCCTGGACCCTGTACATATGCATATTTCATGCGTTAACGCCAACATTTGAAGGAGCTGCAAAAGCAACTGCAGGCGCTTTTTGATTTATGGTTCTCTGCCTTCGTTTCGTCCGTTGGCCATCACAGCGCCGGTTGCGTTGTCAGGGGTGCATAAAAAATGCATGTACAAGAGCATAAATGTGATAAGACCCTCAACAAACTGTTCACAATGCTGGCGATGGGGCTTAACGCCCAAAGCTGTTTTTAAAATCTTAAGGGTAAGCGTGTAGTTTTTTTGCTTAAACATGAAGATTATGCTTAAATGCATTTACAGTTCTTACAATAGTTAAATGCTTGAATTTAATACTTTCATGTGGTTTCTTTTCTCTTTTTTACAAGCGAACTATGCACCGACACTTCATATTCAAGTTCATCAAAACAATTATTGAAAGTGAGATGCGAACTCATGCCAAATTATGTTTCTATATTTAAGAAAATAAGCCAAGAATTTAAATAGCACTAAAATTTTAAAATAAATTCTATATTTAAAACATTTTTTCTGAAAAATTCTTTTTAGGGCAACTAAAGTAAAATTCCGAAAAAATGTCAAATGTAGAAACTATTTTCGAATTTTCTTAGTCATTTCAATTCTTGGCTGAATTCTTTTACAAATACGAGGTTTATTCAAAAAGTACTGCGAATTTTGAATATTCAATTTTCGGTGGCGTTAGCTTGGTACTCATGTCCCTCACTTGTGTTTACTTAAATTTTTGCCAACTCGTTGGCTCATCTTCAATGTCATCAATCCCAAAAATAGATCAAAGAATCTGCATCATATTTTGTATAAAACCAATGTTAAGTGCGCCGACGCATTTGGAATGTTGAGTTTTTGCCACAGGAAAAACGGTCATTAAGAAATATTACCCGCAAGTTATGCGTTCCAAACGCCCGGAATTGTCGAGGAACAAAAATTAAATTTTGCATCATAAAAACACACCTGCTCACGCATCGTTGCTTGTGCGTGAATTTTTGGCCAAATACAACTCTCTAATAATGCCGCAGCCACCTCATTACCCCCACCTGGCCAACTGTGACTTTTTTCTGTTACCTAAACTAATAAAGCTCACGAAAGGACGCCGCACAGTGGTCCCAAATCCCAAAAAGACGGCCAAAAGTCGAAAAACGTATTTGATTTTGCTGAAAGTCTGTACACGGGGGTTTTCGGGGTTGCTGATCACGAATCCGATGTCAAAATTTAGAAAAACAAAATGGCGGATCCAATATGGCGGACAATTTCTTCAAAAACAAATTTTATTTGGCTGAAAGTCTGTACTCGGGGGTTTTCGGGCTCGCTGATCACGAATCCTAAGTCAAAATTTAGAAAACAAAATGGAGGAATCAATATGGCGTACAATTTCTTCGAAAACGTGTTTGATTTGGCTGTAACGTCAAAAAAACACGTTAATCGATAATATCTCGATAACTATTTGACAGATTTTTTTCATATCGATTTTCGTGCTCAGCGGGCCAAAAAACTTTAGAAAAAGTTGGTTTGTGAATTGGAGGAAAGTGCTGTCGAGCAGGTATATATATTATGTAGCGACAAAGTGGCACAAAAATCATTTCGGACTAAATATGCAGCTATCTGCAGCTAATTTTTGGATATGTTTTAAAGAATTGTCTAAACCACAATTTCTTATTTGTTTGAGAGTGGGATCTGATGGGAGTTTTGACTTATGGCTTTTTCTAAAAAAAAAGAGAGAAAAACCTCTACTTTTATTAACGATTCACTATTTTATGCATTGTTAATAATAATTTTTAGCAATACATTTAAATTGTACTTACTTCCTAGAGTAGAATCCATTTTTCAGAATCCAAATCGGTTAATTTTTCGCGATTCTATACGCTTCCAAACGTTATGTTATTTTCGATGCAAGACGAGTAAACGATGAGGCACGATCGACGCTCACGAACGGAGTTCATGCCTGAGCCAGGTGGGGACACTTCCTCCTTATTAACAGTCAGAATACAAACTAGATGTACCACTACAACTATTCCAATCATTAAAAGTACATAAAAAAATTTTTTTTTTTTCGACTTTTGGCCAGCTTTTTGGGATTTGGGACCATAGTGCGCCGCTTCGACACGATTGCTGAAATAAACATAACATCGAATGAGGCTCTAAACAAGAACACAAAAACAATTTCATTTTCGCTTTGAACAATGTTTGTTGAGAGTTTTCCCAAGCTCACAAATAGATGGCCCACTTTCATGGCCAGTCGCTCGCCGCCATGTGATATATTTATCCGAATTTGATCAAAATCATCAAACTTGGTGGAATTTTGTTGATGAGTTGCTGGGCCGTTTCCGTTGTGTATTTGTTGGTTTGTTTGGGGTTTTTTTTTAATTTGAATGTCTTTTCTCAAAAGTCAAAACACTTTTTGGCTAAGACTCTCTCCTAGGCGTTTCGGCAAACTATTTGACTTCTTCAGGGAGTCTTCAGGTAACGCGAAGATGCTTCCTTCAATGCGTTACAAACATCTGGACAATTTTTATATACCCTCTGCAAGGGTATAAAAAGTATTTTTTTAAGTGCTTCGAGGATACGAAAATACGTGGCCGTAAATGCATTCCGGGAGAACTATTTTGAGGGGAAAACTTTATAGGCCCTAAACATTTGGGAATCTTCTGAGTTCCGTAAGTTTACATACCAAAAGTGACAGACTGTTGTCACCCTATTCCACCGATAACGATTTTCTAATATAGGGTGAAGCTCTAGTTGAGTAGTTAAATACTTAAATTCAGTCAGTCTTTTTGTTTTAAAACAATTTTGTTTTTAAGTCCATTAAACTTTTGTAAACTTTTTTAAGTGGGATTGACGTATGCGCATTTTCAAACTGACGTGACGTTACGTTTGTACGGTAAAAATGTTTTTACAAAATATAAGAAAATCTTAGATTTTTAAAAATAGTGCCTTATATTTGGGTAGCAATTAAGTAGCACTTTCAAATAGCAAAAAAACAATCAGATCTGTTCTCATTTCCGAGTGGATTTAAAAAGTAAAACGATTGTAATTCCGAATCGTTTTCATTTGATGTTCCCGTTTCCGAGTGAAATAGAAATTGATTTTCTTTTTCGAATGAAAGCTTGAATCGTTTTCGAACTAAAATTCAGCTAAATGGTAACATGAACAATTTCGATCAACACTGCGCATTCGCTGATGCGGAATTGCGAACAGCTCGTTTCATTTCGATCGTTTTTGCTTCGGCTACATGCAATTTCTGGGGTACAACTTTGAAAAAATTAATTTTGTATCAAACTGAACGCCTGAATGTTACTTTAAAATCTTCTCAATATATGACTTATTAACATAATAATTTTGTATAGTTAAAAAATATAACCGTTGACATAAAAATTGTTTTTCATTTCACTCCCTCAAAGGCAAAACTTTTAAAACCGAAAATTTTTTCGTTTTTCGGAAACGGGAACAGCTATCAATATCGATTCCACATGATTTGTTCGAAATCGAAAACGGGAACAGGCCTGAATGTGTCAATCGATCATAAGGAGTTAAACATGATACAACTATAACAGGTATGGCATTCAGCGTTTATCAAATACTGACAGCTTTTGCTGAAATGGAGAGAGAGAGAATAAAACAAAAATCAAAATCACCCACAGATTTATAAACATATTCAGGCCTATTCCCGTTTCCGAATCCGATTAATCAGAATTGGTAAGAGGTGTGATTTCTAAGAAACGATTAAAAAATTCGGACGAGTCTTTTTGCCATTCTGAGGATCGATAGAAGGTAGTTGCGATTTTGAAATTAAAAGTCGAATAATGCAGTCGGTATTTGGAAGCGAGAACATTTAAAAATTCCGATTCCGCATGATTTGATCGAAATTGAAAACGGGAACAGGCCTGATTGTATATGCATGAACAATTTATATTGGTATTCGCTTGGCACTTTTCAAAAGAAGCCTGCTATTATCTTTAGCGTCTTCTGTTGAATAAAAATCACCGTCAATGCCTTCGCAAATTTTACTGTATTGTGTAAGTGTCCCCACTTTTCTTTTTATACCCGTTACTCGTAGAGTAAAAAGGGTATACTAAAGTCGTGCAAATGTATGTAACAGGCAGAAGGAATCATTTCCGACCATATAAAGTATATATATTCTTGATCAGCATCAACAGCCGAGACGATATAGACTTGTCCGTCTGTCCGTCCGTCCGTCTGTCCGTCTGTCTGTATGAACACCTAGATCTCAGAGATGGTAAGAGATAGAGGTTTGACATGTATGGGACAAATGCTTCTTTTATCTGCACGCAGATCAAGTTTGTTTCAAATTTTGGCCACGCCCCCGCCCGCCCCCGCAATTTGGAAAAAAGTTATATCTCCTACAGTTTTAAAGATAGACATTTTGTACCTTCTAGAGATATTTAGTAATTAGCAAAATGAATCGATTTGAAATGATAAAGATCGGATGAACGGTTCTCAAGTTATGAGCAAAAAAGTGCACCACAGCCTCCGCCCCTACCACCCCTCCCACCCTAAAAAAATGTTGCATACTTTTTGGATGGTCACACTAAGGAACGCAGGAACACTGTTAAACATTTTTTTTCATGAGTAACGGGTATATCGAAGTCGGTAAGAGCCGACTTTAACTTACGCTCTCGTTTCTTCTTTCTTTGTGGAGCACGCCTCAATTTAATGTTAGATACTTTACATCAGAGTTCCCTAGCCATAGCTCCTAAAGCTCGAACATACTCGCCGAATCACTCCGAATGTTTGCCGAAGTCATGCTGCACTCTGTGTAAGAGACAGTCACAGTCACATTTTCACGCTCCATTCTTGGGAAACCCTGCTTTACTCTCCAATGGAGAGGACAGAAAAGTGTGCTTGTGTTGGTGAATAGGAGAGCTCTCTACAGACCACAGTCGTTTTACTTGCAATTCAGTGCACACCGATTACCTGACTGACGCTACTTAAATTTCTTTATATTTGTGTTGTTTTATTTATAATAAAAAGTAAAAACGTAGAGTTAATCGCAATCACATAGTTTCTTAAGGTGAATTATGCAATATTTTTTTAACTCTTTGTACCTTTAAAAATATTTTTGAGACCAAAATTTATGGAATCTAATAGAATTTTTTTGACTACAAAACGTTGGGGAAGATGGGTGGTTGTAATCATAGTATTGTTTTTCGAACATAACTTCGCCAAAAATCAATTTTTTTTTCGATCTGTAAATTTTGTATTTTAGTTAAAAGATGCATGTAACTTTGCTCATCATTGGTTTTTGAGGTTTTTAAATTTCATATTGAAAAAAAGTGATTTTTTGACATTGAGAACATTTGTGGGTTGTTGTGCCACCCAATTAAAAGTTTAAAATTCGTGTTTTTATGCAATTATTTTTTATTAAATGAAAAAATTAACAATTTTTCTCATATTCTGAATTAAGAAATATCAATGAAAAGTGAAAATTGATTGACGGCAGCCGGCTTGTTTTCTATTATCTACGAGCACGTTTTGCTGGTGGCTGTTCTTTTGTTTGCCTTTTTAATGTTTTTTGTACCACTTTGGAACGTTTTCGGAAGTCAAAACCGACTTTTTGGCAAAGTAGCTGACAACACCACATATCTCACTTGTTTTGCGTGACGTCACATAACCAACACAAAATTTTTATTAACTTTTTGAACAAAAAGAAGTCTGGTATTTTTTTTAATGGGGCTGTGAAGAAACAAAATTGTTGATTCTGGCATCTGGCAACCCTGGCATCTCTGAAAACCCTAAATTTCTTAAAGATTTTGTGTGGAAAAAATCATTATACCTACGACTTTGAAGCAGCAGCAGGCGTAGCTGTCAATGAAGATCGTTATCGGACATTGATAACTGATTTTGTCATGTCAATTGTGATTGCTAAAGACATGGACATCTATTGGTTTCATCAGGACGGCACCATAGCTCACACAGCCCAAGCAACAATCTGCATCAACTTTATGACATTTACTTGTATTTAGAAATTAATAGAAATTAATCAACTCATCATCTTCTCTTACTTTCCATATGTACGTATTTATTTGGCATATTTCATATGTTTTTATAAATCAATAAATAAATTCTTAAGCAAATATCATTATAAACGTTTAATACTCGAATTGTGGGTGATAAAAATTGAATGAATGTGTTTTTTTTCTTTCAAATTCTTTGGGATATCTCAGATATCTCTTAGATATATGTTTTTATGTACAAGCAAAATGAAACTTAACACTACAACTAAACACTAAGTTTTACTTCATTTCCGGCATGGCTGGTTGAGGCTGCCCTATAGATAGTTTCTCAAATTTGGGCATGTCTGCCATCCCCTCGCTGGCTACCTCTATAAATTCGGCATCTGGATTCTGTGGAAAATCGGGATCCGCAGCTGCTGCATCATTTACGGCAATATCATTGGACAAATCCACGGGTACAAAATTCTCATAGGTATCAATATGATTATCCAAATCATTGCCAGCATCTTGATCCAATGAGGACCATTCCTCGTTAAAGGTTGCGCTCATTTCCCCGAAATCATGACAATTTTCACAATCATTCTCATCTTCCCACTCGAGCTCCTCGCGTTCCTTGTGTTGCTGCGGTGGTGCGGGATGTGAGACCTGCTCCTCTTCATCGTTGTCAAAGTTTTCAATGGCCGTCAAGGAGTCAGGCTGCTGATGCTCCTGTTGCTCATTATGGTAGTGACTGTCATCCAGTTCTTCCGTTTCCTCATTATGCTGCTGCATTGTGGCATCTTGAGTTGAGGCAGCCAGATGTTGTTGCTGATCCATGGTGGCCGTTATATTTGGTAGGATGTCGGTACTTTCGGCTATCGAGTCTAGGGGTGGGCTGGTGGCAATTTTTGTTCTTGTTGTATTCGTGTTGGTGGTTGTAGACTGTGCAACGTGTGGGTGGTTGTGTGGAATGAGTGGCGGGTGCAGGTGCAAAATAAATTGAATAAAAGTTTTATATTAATTTTTTGTTTTTTTTTTTGGGAACTCGTTAAGCCAATTTTGTGGGTGAGTTAAAAGCAAACGCTGCATGCAAAATTAGTTAAATTTTATTTAAAAGTATGACTTAATTTAACAAAACAAACTTACAACAAAAAGAGTTCTGTTTCTGTCAATTCAAATGTCACAACTGATCTAGGGCTAAGATTTGCTTTGCTTTTATATTCAAAGCTTAGCAGCTATAAAAAGAGAGAGAGAGAGAGGGAGATCGAAGACTGAGTCAGTTTAAAAGCTTCGCTTCGCTTCTCTACCCCACTCTCTTTTTCTCATTCACTCTTAATTTTTGCTCGTCTTCAGCAATTTAGTATTTTAGGCATGATTCACCTTGTTGTCTGATAAATCAGCATGCAAATAGCCAATTGCCTTCACTTTGAATTCTCAGTCCGAAAATTAGGTAAAATATCATTGGAGGCTGGTAATGTGACGACACAAGTTCATTAACCAATTCGTAGAAATTTGTATTAATAATATTTATTTTTGTATTTAATTATTTTCTTACGTTTGAGTTGAGTTGTAATAAACAAGAGGAAGCAGAGCGAGAGGAAACGGAGACAGTGATGATTTGTTAGCTGTCGCTATGATTGAGTCATGGCAACAACACACTTAATGAGAATATATTGAGAATTTCATTCGATTAGAGAATACTTGCGTGAGATAACCTTAAAATATTTCTTGATGACTGGATCAAAAGGTAGTTGTAAGCAATGAAGAAACATGGCTCTTTCAAATTAGAATTCATGTTATCAAAAGAACGTTTTAATTTTGTAAAATTTTGTAAAAATCAAATACCAAAAAACTTGAAATCTGCATTTCCGAATCGTTCTTAAATTCGAAATTGACCGTTAAAAATTCAAAAATTCAAGATATTAAAATGTAAAAACGAGTACTTACTTTAGTACAAATCGCTCTTAGCTAACATATAAATAAGATAGTGCTTATTTTGAGCTCTAAAAATTATAAAAAAAATACAGAATCGTGCTTATGTACTTAAATCAAGCATTTTTGGGATTATTGATGTTTTGAAACTTAACTGATACCATTTTTACCATCAAGCTTTTAGGGGGTACATAATAAATTTAAAAATCACAAAATTTTTTTTTTATTTTGAACCTCTGGGAAAAGCCTATAAAGTTTCTACAAATATTACCTTCACCCAATCAAAATTTCGTTAATGAATTCTTCGTATCATTTTAAAAGCTGTCAAATTTGAATTTCACCGAGCAACAAACAAAGAGTCGGAATCGAATGTATTTTTGGTCGGTCAACTAAGACCAGATTTTGACGAAGCTGTTCATTTCGGAAACTGCGACTAGTGTGGCTCACAGGTTGGAGTTCCAAGGGCCTTGGCCGCATGAAAGCTCGTACTTTCTAGACGAATACTACCGTTATAACAGTGAAAACCATTTTAAGTGACCATTTGACCATTCGCTAAACTCAAAAGATCGCCCTGTGACAAAAGATATATAACTTAAGACGAAGAAGGAATTGAAGTGTGTTTTTCGAATAAGAATAAACATTGCCACACGTGTAGGGGAAGGGAACTTATAAAAATGAGTAAAGATTTTTTGAATTATTATATTTTGCCGAATGAATGTAGTATAGTTCGCATTGTTTTTAGGTCATCAAATTTTGTGAACTATCAAATGGATGATAGTCTATTAATAAGCAGCTTCGTAAAAATAGACTGTGTACAGGAACGGCCGCAACCGTGATGCTCAGCACTTCAGTTCAATTCGTGTGGGGCCTCACTTCAAAGATATCCTAGCCTCTTAGTGTATATACATTAGGAGGGTCGAATTGTATGGGAACAAACAAGGCGAATAGCAAAAACGAAATCTACGGTCAATTCTAAGAAAATTTCACCAAGAAACCATTCATTCAAAACCACAATAAATTGTTATATTATTCCAAAAGCCCGAGTATAACTATACTCTGGATCCTCCAGTGTTTCTATATATCTGTTAAATTTTAGATAGAAGCCACACAAAGTGATAAAGAAGCCAAAAAGTCAGTCAAGTGCTGCCCATTGCGGATTGTTATTCTTACGGGAGAAAATAGCCTACCAAATGATCTACAATACTTGAGAAGCAATGTGTAGAAGGGATAACCAGGGCTTTACCGTGTTGTTGCGCGTTTTATTGTGACCTGCCTGATAATTCAAGGTGAATGCATAGAATCCAAAATCGAAGCTCATACCAGCATAACAACGTCGTCTCGGCGGCAGACCACCGCCTTTAGACCAGATCAAGAAATTCCTACCGAGATCAATTACGCTCGGGAAAAAGCAGGCAGCTGAACAGTTATCTGGCCTGCATTAACGCTGAAGTAAAGGACACATGGGCAAAATGTGGTGAAGTGCCTCATGACACATCTCAACTTTTTAGCTGTTTCATTAAGAGCAGTAACGATATCCTGTAAACTAAGTGTTTTCTTTTAGCACTCCTCGCTCATTATTCGTATCGAATAGCATGTCTCTTCCAATGTCTTAATCTTGCGATCTTTATCTGGCTTGCGACTAGATTTGCTTACCACGATGACTCATCAATTACATCATCTTCTTCAGTTACAAATTGGATTGCGTCGTTATCACTTAGAAAAACTAAAATTGTGAATTTTAAATAGGATATAATTGTTCACCGAAAAATTTGATTTGATGCTGTCAGCAGTTTTCCTTTTCGGACAACTTTTGATCGAGAAACTCGGACGCTATCTCGCCCGATATTGTCAGGCACATTTTCCGGCAAACAAATTTCGAATTATACTTTTACCTTTTTGTTAGATAACTCTGTCGAAATATCATAAGCTAAAAAAAAATGGAGTACCAGAGATACCCATGTCCGTCTGTCTGTCCATATAGAAGTACAGATCTCTGACATGGTAAGAGATAGAGGTTTGACATGTATGGGACAAATACTTCTTGTAGTTGCATTAAGATGAATTTTATTGTCACAGGTTGCCAAGCCCCCTCCAGCCCACGCAATTTAAAAAAAACTTTATATCTCCCACAGTTTTACAGATAGATGCTTTGTACCTTCAAGAGATATTTCGTAATCACGATTATTTATCGATTCGCCAAAGGAATGATGAAGATCGGATGAACGATAGTCGAGTTATAAGGAAAACAAAAAATTTTTGCTGGGTAGCACCGTTTCAACGGCGATGGGCAGCACTTGACTGACTTTTTGGCTTCTTTATCACTTTGTGTGGCTTCTATCTAAAATTTAACAGATATATAGAAACTCTGGGGGATACAGAGTATGTTATAGTCGGGCTGCAACCGACTTTCTAACTTGTTTTTGGAAAAATATAACATAAATATTTGAAG
>JAEIFU010003778.1:0-24243 GCA_018904235.1 Lordiphosa stackelbergi | reverse complement strand
GCGGCTATTTCTTCACGAATGTTGTCCTTGAGCTCTTCTACGGTCCTTGGTTTGTTAACGTAAACTCTTTGACTTCAAATATCCCCACAAGAAGAAGTCAGGCGGCGTCAAATCGGGCGAACGCGGTGGCCAGTCCAAATCACCACTTTTCGACATCAAACGGCCCGGAAACAATTTCTTCAGAAAATCGATTGTTATGCGACTTGTGTGCGGTGGAGCGCCGTCTTGTTGAAACCAGAACTGCCTCATACGCTTTCGACGAATAATTGGCATCACAAAATTGGTCATCATGTCGCGATAACGCTCCTGGTTGATGGTAACAGCATGGCCATTTTCATTTTGGAAGAAAAACGGCCCAATGACCGTTTTCGCACTAACGCCGCACCAAACTGTGACTTTTTCGTCATGAAGAGGCACTTCTTGAATCTCCTGAGGATTTTCAGTGGCGTAAATACGGCAATTTTGCTTATTTACGGTCCCATTCAATGTGAAATGTGAAAATGTGAAATTTTTTAAAAGCACGTTGAGTTTTCACAATTGACTTGTTCTGTTGAATGTAAATTTCAACTATTTCAGAGCGCTCGCGTGGCGTGTATTGTTCCATGGTAAAAATCTGATTGGACTGACGCTTCAAACGCGGTATGTCATTAAGCGATCTGACATCTCTGTCAAAAGTTATGGCGTTGCCAGATGGGTCCGTCGAATATGGACAACCCTGTACATTTTTGCAGCTTCTACAATATTATGAACAGTGTGCTTGGTGCGATGTGCTGGAATTAAACCTTAGCGATATCAAAAATTTTCGATTAAATCTCACACACAAAAAATAAATCATGAAATCCACAAAGTTTTTCAATCGCACTCATGAGTTGTGCCGCTATTGCTGAGGTCTTGCTGTCTCTATATTTTCTAAGCTTTTCTAATGCTCCAATATTGTAAAGCAGAGCTCCCACATAGCCCCTTGGGACCGAACACAAAGAAATTTTTATATTTTAATATTATAATGTGGTTATTTTTGGATAAGTCCAATTTCTATCCAAGTTTAAATAGTTCTTTCAAATTTCTGATAACATAAAAAATCTGAAAGAACTATTTTAGTCCTTGTCTCATCTTATTTAACCTACTTCAGTTTTTCGATATCATAGCGCTTTTAAAAGTTATACTATAGACCAAAAATGATAAAAAAAATTTAATTTTTGCACAATATTTACCATTTTTTTTTTAGGTTTAAAAATAACAAAGAAGTTATTGTGAAACAAATGAGTGGATAATTAAAATTTGTTTTAGGCTGCTTTTTGGTAGTTTAAAGACATTTAGGAGGTTAATAATGTTGAAAAAATGTAAAAAAGTGACTAAAATATTTATAGTGTTTGGGCTATAACAATTAAAAGCGCAATGATACAACCAACTACTTTTTCTGATACTTTCAATATCAGATGGCAATTTTCAGAATTATTTAAGTTTGGGGAAAAAACAGATATTATTAAAAATAGCCACATTATCCATATTAAAATCTAAAAATTTTTATCTTATGAGCAAAATAAAAAGTTCGTGTTTAGTTTAATGTAACGTCATTCAATGCAGCTTACACTAAACAAATATGGTTGGAATAGGATCCCCAACAAATGTAAAGAATTCTCTCTAAACACTCTTTTCAGACAAATATCTCGTAAGCCTGACTTGCTGGGGAAATCGGACAATTTATTTGAATTCAGCGACAAAAAAATAGATATGGAAAGCCTTATATCTTCTCTGTTGCAAAAGTTGTCCTTTTTCTGTAAGCTTGTGTAATTAGATCAAGACGCATATGATAAGAAATGAACTTTAAAATAATGGCGGAAAACTTAGGTTATAAACGAAAAAGTGAATTTTTGGGTCAAAATATCGGCCTAGTCGAATCATGCAAATTGGAAAGGGCTGTCAAGGATTGTTGTTTTTAGGCAGGGTTCTATACACAACAAAAAGTAATTTTTTTTTCGTACTGTACGAAACCACAAGTACGGTACTTAATTTGTAACGCACCGAACGAAAGTACAAGTACGGTAAGCGTCGTAACGTACCGACAAAAAAAATAAGTACCGAACTTTTTGTGTTCAGCACTCGCACGTACTAAACAGTTTAAGTTACGTACAATTAAGTACAAAATGGTTTTTAGTTAAGTACACGGAGTGTAAAACGAATTTAGTTACAGACTTTGATAGAATTCAGTTTTACAATTAGTATGTTTTCTAGTGCATTAGCACTAAGTCTATTACGCAATTTTGTGCAAATATTGCAAATATTCTAAATTGCTCAAAGACATAAACATTGAATAAAAAAAGTTTATTTAATAAACAATCAATACAATTGGAACTATTTTTGAATAACGCTTATGCATTGCATCTGGCAGGCTTTTATACAAATTTACAAGCGAAAATGGTGGATAATGGCCATATATGGTTCGCGGTTCGGTATAGTCACAGACAGGGCAATGTAGTTATGTGTGATTATTCGTGGCTTTGAAAAGCAGTTTCTTAAGCATTTCGCGGTTTTATTACCATGGAGACCCCTTAGGCGCATATTGCGCCTATGCATTTATCCTGACATGATTTTTCACTATCTTAAAAGTAAAGTTTGTTTGGCATTATGACATTTTTGATCCTCTTTGGTATTTTTCCGCGATTTAATGATTTGTCAGTAACAGACACTGGTTTGAAACAGTTTTTAAGATCTTAGCTATGTTCTTTACCTTTGGTCATCCTTGGTATTAATCGCGGTTCGGTATTGTCATAGACAGGGGAGCGTAGTTATGAGTGATCATTTGTGGCTTTGAAAATCAATTTCTTAAGCATTTCGCGGTTTTGTTACCATGGAGACCCCTTAGCTGCGAATTGCCCCTATGCATTGATCCTGTCATGATTTTTTAATTGGTTGGCAATTACGTTTTTCATAATTTCTATTTTTTATCCTCCTTGGATTTTTTCGCGATTTAATAAGTCTTCAGTCATTTTTATCCTCTTTGGTTTTTTTTCGCTATTTAATAAGTCTTCAGTCAGTGCACCTATCACAAAGTCTGTAACTAAATTCGTTTTACACTCCGTGTACTTAACTAAAAACCATTTTGTACTTAATTGTACGTAACTAAAATTGTTTAGTACGTGCAGTGCTGAACACAAAAAAAGTTCGGTACTTATTTTTTTCGGTCGGTACGTTACGACTGTACCGTATTGTTTTGGGTGGGTACAAATTATGTACCGTACTTGTGGTTTCGTACAGTACGAAACGAAAAATGTACCGTACTTTTCTGTGTACGGTACTTGGTAGCTACAAAACGATACCAGAAGAGAAGACTTAAATTACACAAATAAATTTACAGTTTTCGTTGTAAAATATTTTTCTTGAGCACGTTTTTATCCAATTCCTAGATCCGCCACTGAAAACGCTCATACGATTGTCGATATGTATCGATATGTAATTGTTTTGAGAAGATTATTAAAGACGAACGAGTACAGACGACACTTTTGTTTGGTTGGTTTTTTGTAAAACTCGAGCAAACTATTTAATAAATATAGGAGAAGAAGGAATTATTAAAAAAGGTTTTATATTATTCGGCTGACGCTCATTTGTAGTCCATCTTTAATTCCCCAGAAGACTGCTGGGTTGGAGCTCAGGAATCATTTTCATTTGTTGGCATCAACAGTTATTTCGTCTTTCTCCCCGTCTGTTTTTTGAACGCACAGAACTCAGAGTTGGTAAGAAATATACTTCCTATACTTGCAGGCAGAGTAAGTTTATTTTCAATTTTTTCCGCGCTCCCTCCCGTCCACCAAATTTGGAAAAACCATCATACACTCCTGCCCAAAATTATACGACACCATGAAAATTTTAGTTTCGACCCTCGTAGAAGAATGGGAAAGCATAATACAACGAAATTAAGTATGCAGAAAGAAAGCTTTATGAATTCTGCTTAAAATCTGATATTCTTATCTCTGATTGCATCTCGCGTTTTCAAGTAGCGGTTAAAAAAAGCAAAAAGGTCGATTTTTGTCATGCCTGCAATTTGTATCAAAATTATACGACACATGTCAATTTGTTGGATTTAGTTAACATTTTATTCGTAGAATGGTATATAAACACTATTTAATGAATAATAGAGCAACCCTGAGTCTTTGCTACCTCGAAAAGTCTCTTAGGCATTGAATTCACCAAATTTATAAGTAAATTTTGGTCTAAAAGAGACCATTGAGCCAAAACTTCGCTTTTGAGGCTTTCGACATTCTCAAATTTGTTATTATTGGCGTAAACACGCCTGGCTAAGATACCTACAATGTTCTCAATTGGGTTTAGGTCAGGGGAGCACTCTGGCCAATCCAAAACATTAATTTTGTGATCACTTATAAAGCGCTGGGTCTCTCCACTCTTGTGAATAGATGAATTATCCTGCGGAAAAACAAGCTCTCCTTCCATATTTTTCAAAATGGCGAAGACGATCCTCCAATACTTTTCTGTATTCACCACTGTTCATCCTACAGCTTAAGAAGCACAGATCAAGCGTTCCAGACGCATGAAAGGGTTCCGAACCCATTGCGAATCCGCCTCCGTAATTGCGTTTGGAAAACATAAGTGGATCCTTAAGCAAATCTATCCAATAGTGCCGAAACCCATCTGGGCCGTCAGGACAAAATTTTTTTCAACAAACAAAATATTATCTAAATGATAAATATTGAACAAAACTTTTTAAACAAAATAAAGCTAAAATTTTATACCGAGGCCCAGTTTCTCTCCAAGTTTTATTTCCACAAATTGAAGTCGTGCTGTTTTTTGGTGCGGCTTTAAGAACGGAACCTTTTTTAAGACTCCTCTGACAATGCATTCAGATGATTGCAGCGTCCGCCAAACAATCATCCGTGACACAGGCTTAATGCAACATGCGGCAAGTGTGGAGCACGAAGCTATCGAACTGCTAGCTTTAAGTATTATGCGACTTTTTCGCGGTCAAACAACTTGGGTTTTCTTCCAGAGCTATGCTTCGCACCATATTCATCCGGATTGTTTAAAAATTTGGTGATAACACTACGTGTTCGACCGATTTTCCGCGATATTTCGCTTACATTAAAGCCAACATCGTTTAAGGCTCTCATCCTTCCCTTTTCCTCGTCGGATAACAAACGCCCCAGCAGCATTTTATTACAAATTCATTAAATTGTTAGCAGAAATATAAAAAAAATTAATTGAAACCAAATCTTTCTTTCCAGCCGCCATATTTGAAATATGTCGTATAATTTGATACACTTGCAGAGATGACTAAAATCGACCTTTTTGCTTTTTAACCGCTACTTGAAAACGCGAGATGCAATCAGAGATAAGAATATCAGATTTTAAGCAGAATTCATAAAGCTTTTTTCTGCATACTTAATTTCGTTGTATTGTGCTTTCCCATTCTTCTACGAGGGTCGAAACTAAAATTTTCATGGTGTCGTATAATTTTGGGCAAGAGTGTAGCTCCGGCAGTTTTGTAGATAGATGTTCCCCTTCATTCAACAAAGAAAAATCTTAGAGAGTGTGAGAGAGAGAAACAAAACATCAAACATATTGTATGATACCAGCATGACTCCTTGCATAAAACTGGTACAGAGTTTTGAGCTTAAAACCTTGTCTGGCCTCCTACACAGAATGGATATTCGAAATATCCACTTTAGGATTCATATTTTTAAATATCCTTTTCACATTTTTCAGCTCCTTTGGATGAAGAATAAAGATCAAGAACTATTCTCTTTCCTTTTTAAACGAAAATAAATCGACTTTGAAAATATCCAATGGATCCCAAAGAAGGATGGTTAACTATCTAGACCAAATGGATACCGAAAATATCCTGAGGATCATCAAAAACTATGCTTTTTTTCTCTGTGTATCTTCAGGTGAACTGAAGCTGTCACTTATGCCAAGTCAGCCTCTGTGACACCTCTGATGCTGAACAATCACCACTTCCAGATTAACAAAATACGGAAATGGATCAAAAACCGTAATTCGTTCAGCCTTTGGATTCTCGGCCGCTGTCTTTGCCTCATCCTAAATGCTTTACCATAATAATGTCTCTTTTTTCTTCTTGGAAACCTTGTAAAACTTTGTCAAAGGATTGAGTTTAACCATTTGAGCTTAGGGTTGTCACTTGCACCCCTCATCCCTTCCCTTGACCGTTCTGGTAACTTTCTTCTCTAGTGTTTTGAAGTGTCTTCTAGTTTCACTTACTTCAAATATCAAGCAACTGCTTTGATTGATGCCCGCCAGCAACTGTTACTTAATCTTGATCTAAATCCCCCGGCATCAATGTCAAGTATATCACACCCGCCCGGCTCAACACAATGTTTCACTCTACTTATGTACTTATTCTAGGGTCCAAAGTGGTGCTGCTGTCGCTTGACATGCCATCTGACCTTGTTAGTTTTGGAACGTGAGCGAGAAACGGAACAACCCTTAACCAGGCTCTCGTTCGCTCACAGATCGAAGTCGGAGCCATATAATTAGTGTAATTACCTCAACAGCCTACTAAATTCGAGAAAAATGCAAACAAAAATTAAGAAATCACAACATTTATATCCCCCTGTCAGGCAGCTCGGCAACGGCAACTTCTCGACAATGGGAACAAGGGAGTTCTCTCAGTTCGGGGACCCTTTTTCCTTTTTTTTTTTTTTGCAAACACAATTGAATCGGCATCAATGGCAGCATCTAATGACAGGGTGGATGGCAATTTTTCGTTTTAATTTCAGTGCCAACTTCTGTGCTCGTAAACTGAATCTTTTGCAGTTGCATTGTGTGAGGGATCCGTTATAAAATACAGTGGCTGGCACTTCCGTCTCTGTCGCTCACTTGGTGCTAATTGTGACAAGACGATGATGAGTGAAAATTTAGTAATTTGCCAGGAAAAAAAGGACCACCGGACGAAAAACTGCGCCATCATTCCATTTAGCCTTTTTTTTGGCACTTTACTTGGAACTGCAGGCGGTGCAGCCTTTGATAGTGTGTTATTTCTTTTAACAATATTTTGGCTACCGTGTGTCACACGTATAATTAACGCCTAATGACAATATTTTGAACGGCAAACATTCTTTGAAGTCACGTACGAAGAGTTATTTGTGGAAACTTCTTGGCATGGAACCACATCGAACCCTTGAGCTCTTTCAATTTAGCTTACATTAAAAAAATTCTTAACGAACTTATGGGTCATGAGACTTACTTTTCACTTCTCAGACAATAGCTGGTACGATAATAGCTATACGGTCACACCTTAAGTTGGCCTATGGCTGTGATTCCTACGTCATTGCCACACCCTACCACAAATAAAAAACAATTACACCCAAAGTTTGTCTGGTTCCGTATAATAATTATGAACGTGTCCATTAAAGTGCAGCTGACACATCTTGACATAAAACGAAACACTCCTTCTTCCTCTCTTCAAATTAATATCTATTCCCTCCTAACGCATACTGCCTGTCGATGGAATGGTAGCCAAACGCCATCCATACACGGTAGGCCGCGGACTCCCTTTCGTACTCTGCGGCTGTCTCCTGCGGCTTGTCCTCTACTTTTGGCACAGTCTTTTTACAACGATAGGATGACGTCTGGGGTTCCATTTTTGCATTATCCGATTTGAAGTGTGTCGGCGTATACTTGGTTCCGAAGTCTTTATAGGGCTGGACAGGCTTTCGCATTGGGCGTGTTTCTTCTGGAATTTCCATTTTTATTTTTTTAAATTGCGAATTTTTGTTAAAGGGTTTCGACGGCGAAGTGTTTTGCATTGTGTTGCACCGTTTGTTACCCATCGGTACGCATTGCCTAACATCCATTAGTTCCCTTACGCTGAATTCTGGTTCCTAATGCAGGTTTGGTTTTGAGTAAAGAACAAGTTAGTTGCGCTGCATAGTTTTGACTTACCTTCCGGGTCGAGTTGCGCCTCATGTCGTTTTCCATGGGGTAAGGAAACTTGATGTTGTTGCAATTAGCAAAACCCTTAAAAAAATTAAGTGGACCTGAAAAAATGAAAAGGCATTTACATAATCTGTGGATTTTGGCACCAAAGTCTATCGAAATTGCGCTAGAGGGGGCGCATTGCTCATCGCTGGTCTAAACGTATGGGTTTGAGTGAAAGCACAATTTAAATACTTAGTACTAAAGCAGAATAACCGTCTTTGGAGATTTCAAATTTAGTTTACCATCAATGAAAGTATACTCTTAAAGGTTTTACTACACTAGATCAATAGGAGATACTAGATGGATCCTACCTAGTAAGGACGAAATTCAAGTTTTCCAATGAATTTCTCTGTTCCAGCGCAATAAAATCGAGCTGAAACGCAAGATAACAGTGAATCAGTAAAAAACTGAGTCACTGTATTCAGTCACTATATTCAGTCGCCACTGAGATGGGACGACCAGGTGCGGAAAGACATTTTAAAACTTTGTGTGAACGGAGCAGAAACGATTAGCGGGCAATAGTAGCAGCACTATGCCACTATAAATAGTCACTTCTATCTCAATCACTCCTAGCTCAATCACTCCTAGCTCAATCACTCCTAGCTCAATCACTCCTAGCTCAATCACTCCTAGCTCAATCACTCCTAGCTCAATCACTCCTAGCTCAATCACTCCTAGCTCAATCACTCCTAGCTCAATCACTCCTATCTCAATCACTCCTATCTCAATCACTCCTATCTCAATCACTCCTATCTCAATCACTCCTATCTCAATCACTCCTATCTCAATCAATCCTTTCTCAATCAATCTACCTCAATTATATCTCAATCACTAATAATCTATCATGGCCCTGTTCACACTACTTATCAATCAATCATTTATAAGTAAAAATGGTATGCGTGAAAGCAATCGTTTTGATTTTAACCAAAATGACACATTCGTTCACCTCAACAATTGAACTAGATTCATCGATTTTTTTGTCATCGATTTGTGCTAGTGAACACGGCCAATCACTTCTATCTCAATCGCTTCAATCTCAATCACTCATAACTCAATCGCTTCAATCTCAATCGCTTAATCTCAATCGCTTTAATCTCAATCGCTTCAATCTCAATCGCTTCAATCTCAATCGCTTCAATCTCAATCGCTTCAATCTCAATCACTTCAATCTCAATCACTTCAATCTCAATCACTTCAATCTCAATCACTTCAATCTCAATCACTTCAATCTCAATCACTCATAGCTCAATCACTTCAATCTCAATCACTTCAATCTCAATCACTTCAATCTCAATCACTTCAATCTCAATCACTCATAACTCAATCGCTTCAATCTCAATCGCTTCAATCTCAATCGCTTCAATCTCAATCGCTTCAATCTCAATCGCTTCAATCTCAATCGCTTCAATCTCAATCGCTTCAATCTCAATCGCTTCAATCTCAATCATTCAATCTCAATCGCTTCAATCTCAATCGCTTCAATCTCAATCACTTCAATCTCAATCGCTTCAATCTCAATCACTTCAATCTCAATCCAATCTCAATCTCAATCGCTTCAATCTCAATCGCTTCAATCTCAATCACTTCAATCTCAATCACTTCAATCTCAATCACTTCAATCTCAATCACTTCAATCTCAATCACTCATAGCTCAATCGCTTCAATCTCAATCACTTCATTCAATCGCTTCAATCTCAATCGCTTCAATCTCAATCACTTTAATCTCAATCATCAATCTCAATCGCTTCAATCTCAATCGCTTCAATCTCAATCACTTCAATCTCAATCACTTCAATCTCAATCACTCAATCTCAATCAATCTCAATCGCTTCAATCTCTTAATCCTTAATCTCATAATCTCAATCGCTTCAATCTCAATCGCTTCAATCTCAATCGCTTCAATCTCAATCGCTTCAATCTCAATCGCTTCAATCTCAATCACTTCAATCTCAATCACTTCAATCTCAATCACTTCAATCTCAATCACTTCAATCTCAATCACTTCAATCTCAATCACTTCAATCTCAATCGCTTCAATCTCAATCACTTCAATCTCAATCACTTCAATCTCAATCGCTTCAATCTCAATCACTCATAGCTCAATCGCTTCAATCTCAATCGCTTCAATCTCAATCGCTTCAATCTCAATCACTTCAATCTCAATCGCTTCAATCTCAATCGCTTCAATCTCAATCACTTCAATCTCAATCGCTTCAATCTCAATCACTTCAATCTCAATCGCTTCAATCTCAATCGCTTCAATCTCAATCACTTCAATCTCAATCACTTCAATCTCAATCACTCATAACTCAATCACTTCAATCTCAATCGCTTCAATCTCAATCCTTCAATCTCAATCTTCAATCTAATCAAATCTCAATCCTTCAATCTCAATCATCTCATCTATATCCAACTCAACAATACTCAATCACCAACTATCCTATCCAAAAAAACAACTCAATCCTAATCTCAATCGCTTCAATCTCAATCGCTTCAATCTCAATCGCTTCAATCTCAATCGCTTCAATCTCAATCCTTCAATCTCAATCACTCAATCTCAATCACTTCAATCTCAATCACTTCAATCTCAATCAATTAATCCTAATCTCAACAATCTCAATCCTTCAATCTCAATCGCTTCAATCTCAATCGCTTCAATCTCAATCACTTCAATCTCAATCCTAATCTCAATCGCTCAACCAATCTTATCTACGCTTCATCTCAATCAATGCTCAATCTCAATCCTTCAATCTCAATCACTTCAATCTCAATCGCTTCAATCTCAATCGCTTCAATCTCAATCGCTTCAATCTCAATCACTTCAATCTCAATCACTTCAATCTCAATCGCTTCAATCTCAATCACTTCAATCTCAATCACTTCAATCTCAATCGCTTCAATCTCAATCGCTTCAATCTCAATCGCTTCAATCTCAATCGCTTCAATCTCAATCGCTTCAATCTCAATCGCTTCAATCTCAATCCTACGCTTCAATCCCAACGCTTCAATCTCAATCGCTTCAATCTCAATCGCTTCAATCTCAATCGCTTCAATCTCAATCGCTTCAATCTCAATCGCTTCAATCTCAATCGCTTCAATCTCAATCGCTTCAATCTCAATCGCTTCAATCTCAATCGCTTCAATCTCAATCGCTTCAATCTCAATCGCTTCAATCTCAATCGCTTCAATCTCAATCACTTCAATCTCAATCACTCATAGCTCAATCCGTTATTTGGTTCCAATACAATCGAAGTAAGACTATCCTCTCTTCCAAAGTCTGCACCAATAATATAATTTCTTTATATAATGAAAAGTGTTTCCCCCTAGCGCCTTGCACCCGATATAAGACAAGACAAATCCTTAAAAGCTGATAAGATATAGAAGTCCTAGAACAAAATGGTGCAGCGCTAGATATTAAGAAGAAGTCTGTCCTACAACACCAGATCCAACACGAGGCGCATTGTTCTACCAACACGTGAAAAAGAATAAGACCGTGACCCGTTGCAGTCAATGCAAAGAGCAGCTTAAGGGCTTCACTCGCTTCCGTCGCAGCGAACGTTAACGTCTGGTGGTGTCTTCTGCCAAGGCTGCCTGGGTTAACGCATTGTTTGAGCTTTCCTCGTCGTGAAGCAGAAGATTGTCAAGGAGCTGAACAGCAAACGGCTGATGGGCTCTTGTCAAGAAAGTCTTGAAGGTGGTAGAGAAGAAGTCCACCAAGAAACCAGCTGGTAAATCTATCAGCAAACCGAAGAAAGAAACCACATCTTTGAAAGTGGATGTAGTTGAAGGAATGTGGCTTAAAAGCCTTGCCTTGAACCACCAAGCCAATGGCTATACCTAACATGCTTTTCCGCTAGCACCCGGTGGGTTCCAAGCTTCTTAGCATTGCGCCTGCTTATACAGAAGCAAGGTCTATAGGTTTAGCCATCACTCCAAGTCGTCAAGAAGTAAGCGCGAATAAGGAAACAGATTTCTCAGGAAACTGTAGTAACGGAAGTCAAGGTAACATTTCGTTCTTAGAAGCTGTTGCGTTCTTGTGTGGTATCAGTCCATCCTCGCCCCATATACTTACTTCCTCCCATATTCACGGCTGGTCGCAATAACGGAGTATACTTCTTCAAACCCACCATTTGAATCGAAATCTTCTTTAACATGATGGATGAACTTTGTATAATTTACACGCAATTTAAAAATGTACTAATGTCTTTTTGTAGAGTTTGTTTTAGCAGTTCTAAAAATTTAGACTTAGAAAAAAACGAGACAAAAATTACTTAAAAATAAAAATGTGTTCTATGTGTTTATAAAGTTAGGAGTTTACTGTTTGAAAGTCTAAAATATAATGAGGAAAAAAAGTTACGGGCTGGGCATGTGTACAGAAATTTGAATGACAGTTTAGGCCAAGGCGACTGATTCAAGTTTTTTTTTTTGTAAATTTTATTTATTTAATTTATTTTATGGGGCATTACATGACTAAGTAGCGAACGAAGGCGAATCATTGTCGACAATGTCATCAACACATAACTGTCAACCGGGCCCAACTGGGGTGGCTTTTCGGGGGTTGAGGTACAACATAATCATTATGGCATAAATGGGCAACCATGAAAATCGTGGAAAATCGTTGGCCCACAACACACAATGAAAATGAAAATACAAAATTGGTAATGGGAAGTGCATACAAAATGAAATAGAAAAAAAAAAGAAAAACCTCATCGTCCTGACTGACATATTTTATGCATTTGGCCTTGCCACTTCAGAAGGAGCAGCCGCCGCTCATCCCGAAGCGCGAAATCAAAGCGAATTCATGACTACAACAACAACAACAAAAAAGATATACAAATAAATAAATAATTTGTTGCATAATTTATGCATTTAATGTAAACAGACAATTTGGCGCAAAAGTCGTGAAAGTAACTGGATGGCAGGGAGAGGGGAGGATATAACAAGGATAAGTAAAGTAAGCGAGGGCTGTCACAAATGAAATTTAAAGAGCGAGTGAACTCTCTGTGAGAGTGAGCATTCTGATAAATAATTGGAAAGGAAACATACACTTTTCGATTTCGAAGGTGAAGAAAATCATTTGTCAAACAACAACAACAGCCACTAGAAAGAGATGTTGAAAAACCGGTTATTGATGGGTGCTTAAGAAAAACAAATGTGCTGCTAGGGCAAAGGCTGAAAGAACTGGGAATGTGAAATAAACATTAATGGTATAACTTTTTAGGGGGCTTAAGGTCATTAAGTTATGATTTTGTCCATCTTAAACAAGACACGCACAACACCTCAAAGGAGGCTGGTTGACTGTATAACGCTATATCATGAATACCAATTCAGTCTTCAGCAGTCTACACCCGACTTCAATGAGTTGGCTGAGGGTACCTCATGACAGAATTGCTATGACCGCTTGAGAATCCCAAACGCAGGCTTGTAGCAAAATCCGACATCAGCAGCAAACGCCAAAATCACTAAGGCTTTGAGTGTGTGTGCATGCCCCGTATCCACTTCAGGAGCGTCTTCGAAAAAGCCATCGAATCGCGGTCGCAAGCCAATGCAAACCACTGTGCCAACTTCTCCGGAAAGGCGTCTTCGTCATCGGAAGAAGATGTCGACTTCTGTTTCAAAAACTTCAGTCTGAACATTCGATCCATTGCGATGTTTGCGATCGTCCTGTGCATTTGAAGTGCGCTGTCATGACGGCCAGCTATTTCACATACAAAATTTGCATTTCGGAATAATATTTCATTTTGCCACTGAAGGCATTTTTTTATTTTTTTTGCCACTGAAGACCATTATTTTTTGTTCTTTTTGCCACTGAAGGCTGCTTCAATAAATAAACGTTCTTTTTTCATCAATTCATGGCCATTTTACTTCATATTTTTCCATTTCTAGCGATTTTACAAGGATGTCCACAACCGGGTACAAAAAAATTTTGACCAAAAATCATCACTTCATATACATGGCTGCAATTTTTTTTTCCATTTGCCTAAAACAATAGGTTACTACAGAGGAAAGTTAGCTGGAGTCTCTAGCTTTACAATGATGTTCAAATCACCGCATAATGTTGACTTGGAAAAAAGTTATTCGTGAAAAACGCAACTATGTCCACAACCGGAGACTTTCCCCTATTAATTATATGAGTAATATGGTTTAGTATCACAGGCAGTAGTATTTTAACAAATTTTGAACTAACATTATCTAATCCTTCTGCTTTTGACTTCACTTTCACTCGGACTGACAAAAAAACTAAAACTATTATCACAGAGCAGTATAACATTTAGATAATTATTGCACATCTATATGCGCGAACTTCTCATTCAACTCTTTAACATTAGTAATCTTGGTTGGGTGTGCTTTGATTTTCGATACTATATTTATTTCTGAAATATATTTGTTGACCTTAAATAATAATTTTCTCATTATACCCTTGCAAAGGGTATTATAATTTTGCCCAGAAGTTTGCAACGCATAGAAATATTCATTTCCGACGCTATAAACTATATATATTCTTGAACCAAGGCCTCGTTGGTAAAACTGAAAACGCAGTTCCTATGAACTCGATAATGGGTGCTGTCAAATGTGGTACCTACTATCGCGGTTTTTCGATGAATGTTACCATCTCTTGAGGACTCATTTTATTGGTCAGTATCTCAATATGTTTAAAATCTTACAAAATTCCATCGAGTGGTTTTCAATTTATTCCATTTTCTAAGTTGGACCTCTATGGGCAGGGTACTAACCGCTTGTCCATTGGAGGCGGGAATTTGGTAAAACAATTGTGGTGACTCCCTTCATCTTTGGTGAATTTTCCAAAATTTTAGCTCTTATCTTTATTTGACCAGCAACAGATGTTGTATGTGTATGTTGCTAGTATAAAGGTGCCCATTAAACGTGCTCAAGAAAAACTGGGTATGAGGTGTTGCTACCTGATGCCACTAGTTTCACAATTTATTGGTCTCAATCCCAGGCTATAAAAAAAGTTGAATTTAGTTCCACAGTGTTATATTATTATTAGACATCGACAACATATTTTTATTGTGCGGTCCAAAAAAATTTCTGATTGCATACAAATTTGTTTCAAGAAAAGTAGAATAATTTAAATCCTCATGCGTTTTGCATATTTGACATATTTGCATATGAGAATATGCTAACATATTTTAACCTATTTCGACCTATTTCGGAATATGTCATATGTTTTTACATATTTAGAGAAAAATATATGCTTCCAAGTAGGCGTCTGCACATAAAAATATGCCTTTTATTCGTGGTTAAAAACGAAAGTAACGAACATAGCAAGTACGGTAAATGCTTCGTAGCGCACCGACCGAAAGAAAAGAAGGTCCCAATTTTTTGTGTTCATCACTCGGGCGAGCAAAATCCGTTTCGGTTAGGAACGCTCGGTGCAAAGGAATTTTTGGTTTGGACCTTGGAGTAGGTATGTTACACTCTGAAAGGAACGATAGAGTTTAGATAATGGAAAAGGAAGGACGAAAATTAAGAATTGTATTTAAAATCACTTTATCGTGATAGACAAATCATTAAATTGCGAAATGCGAAAAGAAGAGGACTAGTAGCAGTATTGCACCAAATTAAAATATCAATTAAGTTGAAAATCATTTCATAACTATTGCATAAGCACACTTTTTAGCTTAGGCTCTCCATGGTAGTTTAATCAATAATTCCTTAAAAAATTGCTTTTAAATACCACAAGCAACTACATAGCTATGATTGTGATCTTACCGATCCGCGATACCATGGATGACCAACGGTGAAGAGGAAAAATGGTGGAGAAGAAAAAATCCGAAACGTCATCAGCTCCATTATTTTCGCTTGCAACTAAGTGTAGGAGTCTGCCAGATGCTAGCAAAAACCGAAATTTCATAATATTATTATGATAAGGTTCGCGTCCCCGAATCACTTTTTGCTCGTATGTGAACTGAACACACTCACAAAATTCGGTACTGCCTTTTGCGGTCACTACTATTCGACACCTACCGTACGAGAAAACAGAAGTACAATACAATTCAAACCATTTACCGTTATTGTGCTTTGAATAGTACGCTATGAAGCATTTACAGAGCCTGCCTGAGTATAGTACCTTCTCGAGTTTAGTATTAATTGCGTTCTAAACAAAAGTACGGAATTTTTAGTGGTATTTTGAGAAGAGCATATTTTGACATATTTTAACCTATTTTAACATATTTTGACCTATTTCGAACCTATTTTAACCTATTTTAGCATATGGGCATTTCCAAAAAAAGGTCCACCTGGGCCAAAAAAATTAAAGTGGTTAAAAACACTATATTTGATCGAATTTTCATAGGGAAACAATCAAATTAAACTAATGTAAGCTAATCTTACATTTACTGATAACCTAATTGGATATATTCGGTTTCACGGCCGTGCTAGCGCGATTTTACTCATTTTGACATTAAATTTGCTTAATTTTTTGGAAAAAAGTGACTATAGATTACATGTACTTTCGCTATCTAAAATCTTTCTGATGGTACAAAGGGCTATACAAGAATGCATAAGAAACCATGAGAAACTATGCCAATGCAATTAACTGTAAGTTTTTGCTTCGCATTATAGCAGAAACCACATAAATATGATGATGGAAAAAATGTCACGTTCGACATGTCACGTATCGACAGAGATAAATATTTTTTTACAAAAATGTACTCAAGATTTTTAAATCAAATAATATACATTTCAAAGAACTATTCATTCATAAGATTTTAAGATTATTTGGGCTTAGTTATTGTGTTAGGTTTCGCTAAACTTTGTCTTTATATAGCTGCTCGCGAAAACCACTTCTGTTTTTGTCACGTTCGAATAGCTTCCAATTTTGTCATTATTTTGGAAACCGAATTTCATTTGATATACACTTTAACACTAATTAAAGTGCTTGCTAAGAGCTCATATATACAGTAAAAAACGAATTAAAAATTCGATTTAATTTGACTTTTTTCATTTTCAATTTGTACGACGGTCACGGTTCGACAGAATGGAAATGCCCATATGCTTTTTACTAAAAAAGATATTTTGGATATGATCATCTTAAAAAATTTTAAATATTTTTATTAGCCCAATGCCAAAATTTTGAATTTTTTAGACCAAAAAAAAAAAAAAAAAACTAGTAAGACCGTTTGCAGTCGAGTGGCCCCGACTTCAATATACCCTGTACAATTGACAACGAGGCGTAAGTTAAAGTCGGCTCTAACCGACTTCGATAAACCAATTAGTCATAAAAAACATGTTTAATAGAGCTCCTGCGTTCCCTAGGATGACCATCCAAAAGTATGCAACATTTTTTTAGGGTGGGTGGGGTGGTGGTGGCTTGGTTCGCTTTTTTGCTCTTAACTTCTTAACCGTTAATCCGATTTTTATCATTTCTTGGGCAAATCGATTTATTTTGCTAATTACTAACTATCTCTAGAAAGTCTCGAATCGTCTATCTTCAAAACTGTGGGAGATATAACGTTTTTTCCAAATTGCGGGGGCGGGAGGGGCGTGGCCAAAATTTGAAACAAACTTGATCTGCGTACAGATAAAAGAAGCATTTGTCCCATACATGTCAAACCTCTATCTCTTACCATCTCTGAGATCGACGCGTTCATACAGACAGACGGACAGACGGACGGACGGACAGACGGACATACGGACATGGCTAAATCGACTCAGCTATTGATGCTGATCAAGAATATATATACTTTTTATTTTTTTAATAACAAAATAAAAAAAAAATAAAAACAAATTAAAAAAAAATAAAAAAAAAACATTTTTTTTTTTTTTTTTTTTTTTTTTTTATCGGTTGAAAAGTGGTTTTTATTAGAAAAATTGTGTGTTTAATGCTGGCGTTCTTAAACTCTGATGTATTAAAACATCTGCAAGAGTATAAAAACTTCGGCTAAGACGAAGTTAGATTGCCCTTCTCGTTTCTTGACTTTTTCGCCACTGAAGGCTCCTTTTAAAAAAAAAACGTTCTTTTTTCATCAATTCATGGCCATTTTACTTCATATTTTTCCATTTCTAGCGATTTTACAAGGGTGTCCACAACCGGGTAACAAAAAAATTTTGGCCAAAAATCATCACTTCATATACATGAGCTGCAATTTTTTTCCATTTGTCTAGAACAATAGGTTACTTCAGAGGAAAGTTAGCTAGAGTCTCTAGCTTTACAATGATGTTCAAATCACCGCATAATGTTGACTTGGAAAAAAGTTATTAGTGAAAAACGCAAGTATGTCCACAACCGGAGACTCTCCCCTAATAGTTTCGTTTTTATTAAGGTATAATTTTTAGTTATAATTCTTCTAGCGCCAAGTTCAAGTTAAAAAACTTTCTTCATTAACTCTTGTTGCCGCCCTCGCTGTCCAGGGGACTACATACATAGTTTCCCTCAAGAAAACAAAATCAAATTTTTGATGACAGCCAACAATCAGTGCAGTGCGAGAAATTACAACTGCCACCTTCTTTTCTGTGCCCGGCCCGCCAATATGAATGTATCCCACTTTGGCAAGGGTATTAAAAAGACAAATTCTTCGGCCCTGGTTGGGGGTGAGTCCAGGCCAGGGAAACCCACTTGATGGTTCATTGACGTAACAAATTGGAACTTCCTTTGGGAGCACATCAAACTTCTGAGCAAGATGATGGTAATGATGATGATGATGATGATGATGTAACTCCCAGGACGCGCAGGTAAGCGATTCCTTTGAGCAAAAGCGGAAGTGCAGTACGAGTATCTCACAGATACGCAAGTTAAGGCCACTGATTGTGCCGCACAGATATAGTCGGCTACTTGAATTACATCATTTACATGGGCACTCGAGACCCGCTTCCCGCCTCCGCCTCTGTCACCGTCCTAAGCACATTAAGATGTTGAATCAAGACAAAACTCTGGCCGTTTTCATTCATGAAAATCAGCAAAGATCTTTGAGTTTGTTTATTTCAGGCCGATACATGAGCTGCATTCGAGATGGAGACAGATATGCCTACTTAATGTGCGAAATTGTCGCTCGTAAAACTCATCCCCAGACCACTTGTAAAAGGAAGTTGCATAGAGATCAAAGTGTGGCGCTATTCTGCCACATGAAAAGCAAACAGATACAGAACTTTGTTGCAAATTGCGCAGAAACTGAGGCAGAAACCGAACAAGAACAATAGAGTTATAAACTAAACTAATCTAAAGCCAACTGGTACAAGCGCAGCTCTTACTTTGTTATGTCTATTAACAACTGTCAAATGGTCATCAATATTGTATTGATGGTTTCTTATCCAACTGTGCGTAAACATTCATAATTTTTTTATGGCCTCATTTGAGTAAGAAACAAATATACAAAAATTTGACAGCCTTAATTACTTACTTACTCGTAATTTGTAACTGGGGAAGGGCAATTTGGTGGGGGGCGGGGGATAACCAACCGACCAACCAACCAACCAACCAACTGGCTACTTCCGCTTTGGCCATTTGACATGTGCATGGGATGATTGAACCAACCCGTGTGTGTGTGAGCAGCAATTTGGGCTCATTAAAATGGTTCCGCCGCGAAAGAAATAACGTTTATACGCGCTTGTCTGTATGGATGCCTCCAAAGAGTGTCATTCCGTTTGGCAAGGGACGTCGACAACAACATGTGGGAAATGGGCAATAAAAACGCATCACCAAGAGGGCCCAGGAAATCGAAAGACAATAGAATTGCGGCGGCTTTTGGCTACGTCTGTAATTGTTGGCGTTGGTCATGGTGAACCGTAACAACAGCAACTGACTGACTGACTGACCGATCAGGCAGAGAGAGAGGGAGAACAAGTGCAACCTGCAACACGTGCGCGGCGTGGGAGCATTCCGCTCTGGCCAGGGTCTAATTAAGGCCCTAATGCCATGTGGAAGGGCCCAACAACAGCTGCCAGCTAGCCCGTTTGGTGCCTGTTTGCGTAGGTTTATGTAAATTAGCTGGGCGCAAATGATTCCTAGAAGGCTGGGCGGGCCTACCAACTCTTTCGCCTTCATTCACCTGAACCGAACGCACAACTTTTATACCATTTACATAGCACATCGCGTTGCATTGCTTTATGACATGGCCTGGGGGCAAAACCCTTTTAGCGGCGTGCGCGAAAGGTCCTGCGGGACCACCCTGGACACTGTTGATTTTTCGCGGTCTAATAAAAGCAAAAAAAAAAAAAGGGTACTCGTGTGTGTGTTTGTTTGTTGGCCAGCCAAAGAGTTGAGGAAAAATCATTGCATTCTTTTCCTAAGAAATCACGACAAAACATTTTCCTTTGGTTACCCAACGGCCTCTGCAAACCGCTCGGAAATAAGGACTGGTTCGGTTCAGTGGTTCACACAGTTTTTGAACCGCCGGTTCGGTTCATTACATGGTTTTTGGGGCTTACTGAACCGCGGTTTCGGTTCGGTTTGCGCTGTATTCATTTAACAAACTAAAGAAGTGTATTTTTGATACATTTAGTCAGATTATTTAGGTTAGGTTTAGGTTGTTTAGTCAGGTTTTTAGTTATTATATAATAAACATTTCATTTTTATTAAACTCAAAATTTGCTTTGATAACATAACGATATCTTTAAGACTGTGTTATTTAATGAAGATATTTCCATTCGATTGATTGCATTTCAAAACAACAGGAGATATATAGAGTTTAAAGAACTAAAATTTAATTCAATATGATGGAATTTTAGTTAAGATTTAGTAATAATATATCTTATAGTAAAGTTTCATCGATATTGCCTCTTAAGTCTGATAAATCAAGTTTCAGTGTGGGAAATGCTCGTTCTACTGACACTTGTGTGGCTGAAATTGCTTAAGTTGATTTTCCTGATAAATATTCCAATATTTATCTTTAGGTAAACGCTTTTCGCCATCAAACGCTTCAATGCAATTAACAAACGATATTTTACTTTATGATGGAAATTAGTCCTTATATTTCCAACTCGTCTTTACTTATCGGGTTCAAAGAATTATCCGTTATGTTTTCATTAACGATTTAGATCTTCTTGTATATTAACATTAAATGAGATTTAGCTAGCTTTTTTCTTCTTCTTATAGCAGGTTTGGTTCCTGGTAGAGGTAACAAAATCTAGACTTGGCCTGTTCCAATTTTGGGTCCTAAGAAATTTGGTGTTCTACAACTCTTGCTTTTCCACGTATTTATACTCTGTATATTCTGTAATTTTGTGCAAAAGTATGTATCGGAGAAGGAATCATTTCTGACCCTTTAAATTATATATATATCTTGATCAGCATCGACAGCCGAGTCTATATAGCCATGTCCGTCAGTCTGTCCGTATGAACGAAAAGATCTCAGAGAAGGTAAGAGATAGAGGTTTGACATGTATGGGGCATATATGTATTTCTAATACTTTCAGACAGATCAAGTTTATTTTCAATTTTTGCCACGCCCCCTCTCCCCACGCAATTTAGAAAAAACGTCATATCTCCCACAGTTTTGTAGATAGATGGTTCGTACCTTCTGGAGATATTTAGTAATTAAGATTATTTATCCATTTGACAAAGGAGTGGTTAAGATTGGATGATACGGATCGATCGGACGAGTTATAAAGAAAACAAACAATTATGATGGGTAGCACTGGCCACTTTTTGTGGCTTTTTATTTAAAATGATAAGATATATACAAACTTTGGGGGTACTGAGTATGTTATAGTTTGATTTTACAGAGTTTGATTGGTCCGAAATATATCTTTACCATATTTTTCGTGATCAGTTGGGCACGCACTTGCTTTCTACCAAATAATGCGCTGCGATTTGGCTCAGTATGGTAAATCGATTGGTAACTCAATGTCTAGTTGAAATGAACCGAACCATTTTATTTTTCGGTTTTTGGTTCGGTTCAGCATTTTTATAAACCTCACTTTACGTGTTCCGGTTGGTGTGGGTGAGGGGGAGAAGCGGTGGGGCGTTGGGCCCAATATATATAATTTAAGGTTAAGTTTTCTAGTTAAACTTTTTTACTCTTATTTTTTTACGTTTGTTATGTTAGGGGTGGTTTAGCCTTAAAGTTTCGTTCCTACACTTGTGGTGTTTTTAGACGGCCTTATTATTTTTTAAAAATAAATTATTTTTTGTTGAGAAGAAAATTTTTGGAACTTTTAATATTTATAAAAGTTTAAATTTTTTTTTACCATTTTTTAGATATCGTTCATAAATTTTTTACTTACATTAATATACGGGGATATATAATCTCTAAAATTTTCATAAAGATTGGCTTATTTTGTGATATATTTGAAATCAGGGTCTTGTTACTACAAATAAGGGACCGTAACTATTATAATTAGACAGGATTTCGCATATTTTAAAACAGATTTAAATCCCAGTAGGTCAAAATAGAGTACCCAAAATGACAACAAATTTGTTTAAAATTTACTCCCCAATTCAATTATTTTATAAAAATTATATCATAACTTTTATTTTAAATTTTTTTTTTTCTTTTAAAAATTGAAAATAAGTTTTTATTTTCAATTTCTTATATTAACGAGAAGGCCAAGCTAACTTCGTCTTTGCCGAAGTTTTTGTACCCTTGGAAATGTGTTTAATTCATCAGAGTTTAAGAACACCAGCATTGAAATAATTTTCTAAGGAAAATCCACTTTTCGACCGATAGTTCTTATGACAGCTATAAGATATAGTCATCCGATTTTGACCAAAACTTCCAAATCTGTGTAAATTAAAATATTAAGTCGCTGAAGTGGGGACGTTGACATTAAAAACAAAAAAATTTGTCTTATTAAACCCCTTTTTGACCGGTAGTTCCTATGGCAGCTATAAGATATAGTAATCCGATTTTTACAAAAACTTCCAAATCTATGTAAAAGCGTATAATATTAATAATCAAAATTATCTTTAAAGTCAAACAGATTAACAATAATATAAAAAGCATTTGCGAGACGACGCTTTCCACGCTGTTTTTCATCCTGAACATTATTGTCAATCACTGCCAATTTAATCTCCTCGATATCGTCTGTGTCTTAGTCACAAATCTATATTTTGTTGATCTAAACATCCTCTACATTAGGTCGCATCCCAGCATGGCCAATGGGTTCAGCTCCTTCAATTATGCCTACCTCCTTGTAAAGGCCACACAACAGCGCAATAGATTCCCCAGTTGCCAAAGTTCCCCTACGGTTGGCAGCCAATTTGATCTTTGTTGCCGCTTTTCAAATAAAATTAGTATTCTGTTAAATATATTTTCAACTATTTGAGACGTGGTGGTCCAGCAGAATTTAAGGTCTCCGCCAGCTTTACCCACTTTGCATCTTGGATTCTGACCACTTTACAAAATCCTTTTGCCAAGTCCTCATTCTTCTTTTTGAACTCTAGCTAAATGTGTTTTTGCTGAAGATTTTTAGGTTTGCCCCTGGAATTTGTGATTATTTAAAGAAATTTAACAAAAATCAAAAAGTTTCCACACTTTCATGGTATATTCTTCTTGTTGAGTCAGCTAATTGTCCACTTGATATCCATTAGAATTTAGAGCAGCGATGGCCCTTGGTGGCATCTCGGGGCCGAAAACATTTCGCTATTCACATGTACACAACCCGAGCGCTTGCCGAAGCTGAGACCAAAAGAGCAGAAAGGCGTCATTCGCTCGACAGAGTTCGAAGCGATTTCGTCGAAGCAGATTCACGGAGCTTTATATTCGCACACTAATACACTCTCACTTTTTGGCCTTGCTCTCGCTGGCCATCGCTGCTTTAGAGTTACCAACTCTTGTGCAAGTGAAGTTATCAATCTCATTTTTAAATCATCTCGTTACTATAACTATTGAAATACTTAATTCATTATCATTTAATATTAAATTGTAAGCGAAAATGTTCGAACTAAACTTTTTTGCTTTCGTCTACATGCAATTTCTGACTAAGACTAAGTAAGACGTCGGAAAAATCATTTCCGATTCCGCATTATCTGATCGAATTCGAAAACGGGAACAGAGATGAATATCTTCTGTGTTCTACTAAGTAATAGTAGTAGTAGTAGTAATAGATAATACAAATAATCTTTTAAAATCGGAATATATACTATTTGAAGGAATAAATTTGAAATTCGCTTTATTACAGTGCTTAAAAGGCTTAAAAAAGTGGAAGTACTAAAAAATGGGCTTGTATGTGATGTAGGCGTAGGCATGGTCCGATCGGTCCAAAAATATTTCCAAAATTAGAATTTTGTCTAAGCACAATCTGTGTCCAATTCGAATCCGATATTTTAATATTTGGAGTTTATGCCACATTTTTTTACCCAAATTTAATAGAAACGTAATTTCCCTGATAAATATT